>NW_024121146.1:0-59029 GCF_016745375.1 Pimephales promelas
ATAATATTTTTGCATTGTACATTTCCATAAACTCAAACTTCTATAACTTTGTTTTACTGTGTTCACTTTCTTAAC
Organism: Pimephales promelas; assembly: GCF_016745375.1. The sequence continues at coordinate 76 of NW_024121146.1, forward strand.
ATTTATTTCACTTCTACAAAAATCTGCCAAAAGTGTCTTCTTTAAAACAAGACCAATCATATGTCTATAGTTCCAAAGCATTCTTGAAGTTCAACCATTTAAGTTGAAATTTGCATTTTTCATGTCTATTAAGGGGGTGACAGTAACAGGTTAAAAGATATCAAGAATCCATTCACAGGTCTACATCTACCGTATGTTTACATTATACAGATGAAGTTTTTCATCTGTTTTTCATCATTATACAGATGAAGTTTTTCATCTGTTTACATTATACAGATGAAGTTTTTCATTCATATTATTACATGCAAGCGTGTTTGATTTATGGACCAAGTTTTCGGACCCCGTTCCAGGGGGCGCTGTCTAGCCCCCCTGGCACGTCTAGGTACCATCTTCAGCCCGGGCCTGATGGCTGTGGGATATGACCTGTGTGCAAAGTTTCAAGAGTTTTCAAACCCGTTAAGGGCCTCAAAAGCCATTAAGAGTCTCAAAATCATCAAAAAAAAAGAATTTTAAAGTTTGATGCGTTGCCACGGCAACAGTATCAAAGATATCAAGAATCCATTCACAGGTCTTCATCTGCCATGTATTTACATTATACAGATGAAGTTTGAAGCAAATCGGGTAAAAATAAGAGGTTGATTTCAAAGCATTTTGAAAGTGACACACTTCCTGCTGCCAGTTGGTGGCGCTATAACTTTGACTCGAAATAGTCACATCCATGTGATCGTCCTCTTACAGCGAACACACTGATGAAGTTTCATCAAGATATGTTAATGTATGCTGAAGTTATAACACACTTCCTGTTTCACGTTTCTCGCCATAATTTCGTTTCCTCGCCACGGCCAAACCGTTTGAGATATCAAAAATCCCCTCACAAACTTTCATCCTCAATGTCTTGACTTCTTGCACACCGAGTTTGGTTGTGATTGGTAAACACATGCGTTGTAATTTGATGTATTTCTCCTAGGACAACTATTCAAACAACCCATAATTCTCAACTTCCATTTTAATTGTCGTAAAACTTAGAGCACGAAAGTTGTTTGGCCTGATGTGATCTATAATTGTACCGAGTTTCATATTAATTCACGCAAGTGTGTTTGATTTATGGACAAATGTTCGAATCCCAGTCCAGGGGGCGCTGTCGAGCCGCCCTGCCACGCCCGATGACCAGCTTCAGCCCGGCCCTGATGGCCATGGGTTCTGACCCGTGTGCAAAGTTTCAAGAGTTTTAGAGGATGTTAAGGCCCCCGAAAATGCCAGAGAAGTCGCACACAGCAAATAAAGGGTTAAAATTAACCTGACAGGCGCCCCTCCTCTCACTCACACAGAGAGACACTGAGAGACTGGCAAAATTCTAAGATTTTCTCTACATTCAAACAAAGATATCTGACTTTCTGTGGGTCCTAGCTAATGAGTGTCAATTAGAAAGTTGTCCGGCTCGAGGAGTACAATATACATACCGATTTTTGTAACTCTAGTTAAAACTAACAACCCCACTTTTGTCAAAAGGTGGTGCTACTGAGCCCTCACCACGCCCGTTTCTGAAACTTTGCACATGTCTACTGGCTAATAAATGTGATGTGTCTGTCGAGTTTCATGCGATTTGAAGCATGCTAAGGGTCTCAAAAGCATCCTAAAAGAATGGTAAAGTTTGATGCGTTGCCACGGCAACAGTTTAAAAGATATCAAGAATCCATTCACAGGTCTACATCTGCCGTATATTTACATTATACAGATTAAGTTTGAAGCAAATCGGGTAAAAATAAAAGGGTGATTTCAAAGCATTTTGAAAGTGACACACTTCCTGCTGCCAGTTGGTGGCGCTATAACTTTGACTCACAATAGTCACATCCATGTGATCGTCCTCTTACAGCGAACACACTGCTGAAGTTTCATCAAGATCAGTTAATGTATGCTGAAGTTATAACACACTTCCTGTTTCACGTTTCTCGCCATAATTTCGTTTCCTCGCCACGGCCAAACCGTTCGAGATATCAAAAATCCCCTCGCAAACTTTCATCCTCAATGCCTTGACTTCATGCTGACCGAGTTTCGTGCCGTGTGTTTGAATTCTCTAGGAGGAGTATTGCACATTCCATTGCGAGCGTTTTACAAACAAACCTCAATAGCCGACTTCCTGTTGGGCTGGGGTAAAAAGTAAGAGTGTGTGAGGTATAGATGAAACGATGAGATCAACATGTGTACCGAGTTTCATATTATTACATGCAAGCGTGTTTGATTATGGACCAAGTGTTCGGACCCCGTTCCAGGGGGCGCTGTCTAGCCCCCCTGCCACACCCAGGTACCATCTTCAGCCCGGCTCTGATGGCTGTGGGATCTGACCTGTGTGCAAAGTTTCAAGAGTTTTCAAACCCGTTAAGGGCCCCAAAAGCCGCTAAGAGTCTCAAAATCATCAAAAAAAGAATTTTAAAGTTTGATGCGTTGCCACGGCAACAGTATCAAAGATATCAAGAATCCATTCACAGGTCTTCATCTGCTATGTATTTACATTATACAGATTAAGTTTGAAGCAAATCGGGTAAAAATAAGAGGGTGATTTCAAAGCATTTTGAAAGTGACACACTTCCTGCTGCCAGTTGGTGGCGCTATAACTTTGACTCACAATATTCACATCCATGTGATCGTCCTCTTACAGCAAACAAACTGCTGAAGTTTCATCAAGATCAGTTAATGTATGCTGAAGTTCTGACACACTTCCTGTTTCACGATTCTCGCCATAATTTCGTTTCCTCGCCACGGCCAAACCGTTCGAGATATCAAAAATCCCCTCGCAAACTTTCATCCTCAATGCCTTGACTTCATGCTGACCGAGTTTCGTGCCGTGTGTTTGAATTCTCTAGGAGGAGTACTTCAAATTCCATTGCGAGTGTTTTATGAACAACCCTAAATAACCGACTTCCTGTTGGGCTGGGGTAAAAAGTAATAGTTTGAGGTATATATGAACGATGAGATCAACATGTGTACCGAGTTTCATATTATTACATGCAAGCGTGTTTGAGTTTATGGACCAAGTTTTCGGACCCCGTTCCAGGGGGCGCTGTCTAGCCCCCTGCCACGCCCGGTACCATCTTCAGCCCGGCCCTGATGGCCGCGGATTCTGACCCGTGTGCAAAGTTTCAAGAGTTTTTGAGCATGTTAAGGGCCCCAAAAGTGCCCAAATAGTCGTATAAATAATAATAATAATAATAAGAAATAATAATAGGCTAAATAGGCTGCGAGCAGCGATGGCGGGCCCAAGCCGGTGGCACCGCAACCCCGGTTCCTTTAGTTACCTAAATGCACCCGGGTGGCGGTGCCGAAGGCTTTGGCCCTTTTATGATTAAATGTTAAAACGGCTTGCCATACTCTGTCATTTCGACTAGTCACAATTATGTTACAGATATCTTAAATGATAATACAAACTATCCAAAATGTAATTACGAATAGACAGAAAGACGTTGTTGATATCTACAATGTTAATTCCGGACAGGCAAACTTAGCTTTTAAATGTTAAAAGGGCTTGCCATACAGGGACGTAGGCTCAGAGAGAGGCTCACCATATTCAAACCAAAATATCTGACTTCCTCTTGGTCCGAGCTAATGACTATGTATTAGAAAGTTGTCCGGCTTGAGGAGTACAATGTATATACCGATTTTTGTAACTGTAGATAAAACTAACAACCCCACTTTTGTCAAAAGGTGGCGCTATTTAGTCCTTGCACTATGCCCGTTTCTGAAACTTTGCACATGTCTACTGGCTAATAAATGTGATGTATCTGTTGAGTTTCAAGCAATTTCAATTTCAATTTGACTGTTGAAAAGAAGTGCGCCGATTAGATACTCAGGATCGGTATCGGCTCTGACACTGCCATCTTTGACGAGGCTGATTCAAATTCTATATTGTGCATATACTATTCTATGTTAGGCACAAAGGCACAAAAACTTTCTAAAGTACCATAAAGTTTTTGTGTACTGTATTATTAGTGTTCTGAAGCTATGTGATATAGAAATTAATATTTAAGTCATTAAATTCAAGAACACAAACTTTTCCCTCTCTGCGCCTGTCAGTCATTCTCCATTCAGCATTCAAACAGCACGTCACATTCGGTTACAGTCAATGATGAAACGATCTTCAAGATGATTGAATGTTAATCCTATTATACTGGATCTTTAAGATAAAGGTCTAAAGGTCTATATTTTCGAATGAAGAAACTTTTTCTTGCTGGACTTTATTGCTGTAACTTAATCGTATTACTTTCTACCGGGTGTCGGACGCTGTCGGTTAGATCACAACACTAGAGTCAGAGCACTATAATTGTTCTTCACGCACACAGTAACTGAAATTTAAAACCTTTAAAAGAAAAGGCTCAATAAACTATTGCATAGATAGATAATGTATAATAGACTGTTCATAAATATGTATTTCCTTTGTGCTTTGAACTTTTCAATACGGACTCACTGCGCTGTAACTTCATGTGGCTTCAAGCACATCATTCTCCGCTCGGGATGCACATAAGTGCTTTGTGCTGCACCGTATTGGAGCCGTAATATCATAATGCAGTGACGTAATGACAGATTATTAATTGCCTTTCAATTATATGTTGCTGCGTCATTAAACATCTGTCCTATGCATTTCAAACATGTATAGCAGCCATGGCTATATGTTTTTATGATTTTTGTTATCTTGTTTTTCATGAATGTATTTTTCAAAAATAAGAGCAATGTGTATTATCTATTATTAATATGGTTTATAATAGCATTTTTGTCATAGATTATGACAAAGTAATCATATGATCCACCAGCGAGGAACCAGCAGAACAGAGTGAACATTCTTTCTGTTTAGTTCAATCCTACTTAATAGGAATTTATTTAAAATGCTCGCTCTACTCCACACCATTAATGTCTTGTGCGGACATCCGTATTTCGACTTTCGGTTGTAAGTAAGCGATTTAAAAGCTCCCAAGTCCCAGCGGAGTCACACGTTGATTAACCGGTGGGAATATACACAATAGGCCTACCTGATATTGAACACAAGAGGGCAGTATAGCACTACGTATGACTCAGATTATTATTTTTTTATGAATTTTACTAACAATTCTGGCTGTTTTTGAATGTAAACATAATTCTTAAATGAAAAAAAGGAAAAATTGGGGAAGTTATAATATTTGTATAATTTAATTTAGAAACAAATGATGTATAATTACATTTTTAGAAGATATGAGGCTTTTAGTGTTTACTTTTTTGACATTACTTTAATATTTTGCCATAGTTGCACATGTCTACTGGCTAATAAATGTGATGTATCTGTTGAGTTTCAAGCAATTTCAAGCATGCTAAGAGTCCCAAAAGCATCAAAAAAGAATGTTAAAGTTTGATTCGTTGCCACGGCAACAGTATCAAAGATATCAAAAATTCTTTCACAGGTCTGCATCTGCCGTGTATTTACATTATACAGATGAAGTTTGAAGCAAATCGGTTAAAAATAAGAGAGTGGTTTCAAAGCATTTTGAAAGTGACACACTTCCTGCTGCCAGTTGGTGGCGCTATAACTTTGACTCACAATAGTCACATCCATGTGATCGGTCTCTTACAGCGAAAACACTGCTGAAGTTTCATCAAGATCAGTTAATGTATGCTGAAGTTATAACACACATCCTGTTTCATGTTTCTCGCCATAATTTCGTTTCCTCGCCACGGCCAAACCGTTCGAGATATAAAAAATCCATTGGCACCTTTTCATCCTTAATGTCTTGACTTCACGCTGATCGAGTTTTGTCGAATTTGGTTCAGTGCTCTAGGAGCAATACTTGAAATTCCATTGCATGTGTTTTAAACACAACCCTAAATAGCCGTCTTCCTGTTGGGCTGGGGTAAAAAGTAAGAGTGTGAAGTAGGCTATATATGAAACGATGAGATCTATATGTGTACCGAGTTTCATATTATTACATGCAAGTGTGTTTGATTTATGGACCAAATTTTCAGACCAAGTTTATTGACCAAGTTAATCTGATTAATAAACTAATTATATAAAACTATTGTCAATGCACTACAATTAAACTAGTTATATGCCTTTACTTATAAAAAATAAAAATAAAAACTTATTTAAAAAATACCAGGCTTGAGAAATGTATTTTCTTTATGCAGGTCATACACACAGCAGTGAAATGGTTAAGCCCCCTCCCCCTGCACACTCACACACACACACAGACAGCCAAAGACAGAGACACAGAGACATATAGGCTCAGAGTGACCATATTCAAACAAAAATATCTGAGTTTCTGTGGGTCCTAGCTAATAAGTGTAAATTAGAAAGTTGTCCGACTCGAGGAGTACAATATACATACCAATTTTTGTAACTCTAGTTAAAACTAACAACCCCACTTTTGTCAAAAGGTGGCGCTACTGAGCCCTCACCACGCCCGTTTCTGAAACTTTTCACATGTCTACTGGCTAATAAATGTGATGTGTCTGTCGAGTTTCATGCATTTTGAAGCATGCTAAGGGTCTCAAAAGCATCCTAAAAGCATCCTAAAAGAAGGGTAAAGTTTGATGCGTCGCCACGGCAACAGTTTCAAAGATATCAAGAATCCATTCACAGGTCTACATCTGCCGTATGTTTACATTATACATATGAAGTTTGAAGCAAATCGGGTAAAAATAAAAGGGTGATATCAAAGCATTTTGAAAGTGACACACTTCCTGCTGCCAGTTGGTGGCGCTATAACTTTGACTCACAATAGTCAAATCCATGTGATCGTCCTCTTACAGCAAACAGACTGCTGAAGTTTCATCAAGATCAGTTAATGTATGCTGAGGTTATAACACACTTCCTGTTTCACGTTTCTCGCCATGATTTCGTTTCCTCGCCACGGACAAACCGTTCGAGATATCAAAAATCCCCTCGCAAACTTTCATCCTCAATGTCTTGACTTCATGCTGACCGAGTTTCGTCGAATGTGGATCAAAGCTCTAGGAGGAGTATTTCAAATACCATTGCGAGCGTTTTACAAACAAACCTCAATAGCCGACTTCCTGTTGGGCTGGGGTAAAAAGTAAGAGCGCGAGGTATAGATGAAACGATGAGATCAACATTTGTACCGAGTTTCATATTATTACATGCAAGCGTGTTTGAGTTATGGACCGAGTGTTTGGACCCCGTTCCAGGGGGCGCTGACGAGCCCCCCTGCCACGCCCGGGTACCAGCTTCAGCCCGGCTCTGATGGCCGCGGGTTCTGACCCGTGTGCAAAGTTTCAAGAGTTTTCGAGCACGTTAAGGGCCCCAAAAGTGCCCAAAAGGTAGTAAAATAATAATAATTATAATAATAATAGTAAAGAAAAATAATCCCAAGGAAAACAATAGGGCCTTCGCCCTTTCAGGGCTTGGGCCCTAATAATCCTAAGGAAAACAATAGGGCCTTCGCCCTTTCAGGGCTTGGGCCCTAATAATCCTAAGGAAAACAATAGGGCCTTCGCCCTTTCAGGGCTTGGGCCCTAATTATGAGTTTTTACAGTAGCCTATAATATGCAAAGTATTTTTTTTTCAGGGGGGCGCTCGAAGAAGGTCTCGCCCTGGGTGTAATTCAAAGTAGAACCGCCACTGCGTGTGACTAGCAGCCGAATGAAAAGTCTTTATGATTTCGAAGCGCATTGCGGAGAGCCGTTTAAAACAAAGCTTTGCAGCAAACTTAACTTTGAAACGAGACTTTTACGAAAAAGAAAATAAAGGAAAGAAATTAAAGTAAGGCGAGTCGGATGGCTTGACTGAGCTGAATTGTAACCCTGATCTTGATGGGTTATTCGTCTGCTGGTCGAATTTGGTCTAGTCGATGTAGAAGCATACGAACACGTTCTTTGTTTCAGAGAGAAGCAAGAACAGAACACTCTCTTGCTGGTTTTAGAGAGAGGCACGAACTTAACAGTTACAAACTGAACGAACGAGAAACTGAGCAAAAACAAAACAACGAACACAAAACTGAACATCAGGTCCTTTGTTCAAATCTTTAACTTAGACTTTAGTCCAACCTCCCAGAAACTTCTGGCCAATGAGACAATGGCATCATTTTAGGAGGTGGATCTACTTCTTGCTTATCATAATTTATGCATGGTCTGTGAGCTGGTCTCCAGCACTTAGCAGAGAGACAAAAGACCATAGTTTAAACCTTATGATTATTATAATCATAAAACAAAACCTTTTACACAGATTTCAATCAAGCCATCTTTTGAATTACGAGAATACGATTCGTTTGAGAGGAGGCACGACACATTCACACTCCTAATGGTTGTATTACAATTACAAGAGTTAATAGTTAACAACAATTACATGATTAATATGTGATCTAAGCATTATAACACGTGAAGTGTAGGAACAACAAGAAGTATGATTGGTTACAAGTCCAAGAATTGTTCTGTGGTGAGTTTATATGATTTTATGCGTGAGATTTCAGAGAGATCTCAACAGTGAGGTCGTGGTATGTTCAAGGAGTAGGGGTCTGTGTTATGTCTCTGTGCCGCTCAACAGAGATAATGCTGAGGGAGGTCAAAGGTGGTCAGGCTTTTGGTGGTCAGGTCTCTTGTTCCACCATTTCTGAGCCGATTTGTCTTGGTAAAACCATTAACATATTGACACGTTCTTCCTGTTTAGTGCCCATCTCTTGGGCCTGTGGGGCAATAAAAGTCCTTCTCTGCAGACAGCATGGAGCCGCCTTGGGACTTTGGAATGTGGGCTCCAGAACTTTTGGAGTGTTGAAGCCATGTGAATTGATCCCATGAGAGATTAATTTGATTAAGTTGTGTTTGATTCGCCTCAATTCTCTACATATCCCCCCTTTCGATCGATGATGGGTTGAGAAGAAGACATCATTGAACGCTGGAGAAACAGAAGAAGAAGAAGCAAACACACACAGCAAACAACAAGGCAACACCTCCATGACTGGTCACTTTACTGGTGCAGGGCATCAGATTATCTAGGCCTAACGAGTTCACTCTCTCAATATACAGGGGTTGGACAATGAAACTGAAACACTGGCCAATGTTGGAGGTTTCACATCTATATGTCTGGCGGCCAATCTTCAGAGTGAAGCACGGGTGGATCAGTGATGGTTTGAGCTCCAATATCATGACAATCCTGATTGTATTTGATGGACACGACACTGCCGAGGACTACCAAACCCTTCTGGAGGAACACAGCAAGACTTGTGACAGAAGGGTTTGATGAAGATGAAAGTGACATGGAACATCTCCCATGGTCTGACAGTCACCAGATCTGAATATTATTGAGGTGTTTTGGAGGAGCGAGTCCACCAGCATCATATAGTGACCTGGACACTGTTCTGGAAGAGGAACGGCTCATAATCCCTCTGGTCACTGTGAAGGACTTCTATCTGTCAATTGGTGCTGTATTTGGATGCAAAATGAGGCCCTCACTATTCTAACAAATTATTGTGTAGTAAAACCAGGTGTTTCAGTTTTTTTGTCCAACCCCTGTAGTCAATCATATGGAAAAAGTTTAGTTCAATTTTAGGACCGTTATTCTAGTTTGTGTTAAAACGGTGATTGATCAACTTTGTGACTAAATTTGATTTGTTTGTTTTATTCTCTCCTAAATTGTTCTAGGTTTAGACCAATTTACCTTCCAAATTTTGATTCGAATGATGCAGGAAGTTCTCTGGCTAACATTCGTTTTAAGGTGACTTGCAAACGTCAGGCGTGGTGCGTCAATCCTTATATTGTAACCTTGACCCTTATGGGGTAAAAGGGATTTTACCTAATAAGAGAAGAAGGTAAGGAAGAGGTAAAACAAAACAAAGCAGTTGAGTGACTCCAGTATGGCTATGGTCGTGCAGTGACAGGTGTCAAAATGTAATGAGAGGTGTGATACTTGTTGGATGTATCACTATATGTTTCCTGTGATGGAAAGGGTAGCTAAGTCAGTGTTGCGATTTCAGTGTCTACCTGTGGAAGAACATGTTTGTGGAATGTTCTTCATGGTAGATGTGTTTAACTTGTGTATGTTAGTGGTACAGTCTAGTGTAGTGCATGTAGTGTAGTGCATGTACTGTACGTATGCTGTATGTATGTCAGATCTGTCTCAGTCTGTTTTGCTCCCCCCTTTGCTTGATGGCTTAGCTTTGATGAACTTGTCACATCTTTGCCTTGGAAAGGGATCTTCTGTGATCTGCTGGGGGTCAGTCCAGTAAGGCAGGAAGTTCTCTGGCAGACATTAGGAGGTGGTTTGGCACGGATGCGTGAAGCTGTAGTGCAAAGCGTGGTCTCCTATGTTGCCTTCCTCGTGTGATGCCTCCTGGTTGTGACAGACAGTCTGACTTCTGTGCTTACTGGTGTTGCTGTAGCACACAGATGGTTCTTGAGTTTGGAGCTTGTGGTGTGATGGGTAACCAGGATGGTGTTTCCTGGTACATCTGGGTGTTTGTCAGTGGTTGACTGTGAGAGGCCACCTTGTTCTGTGTTGTTGTAGAACAGGCGGACGCCTCAGGAAAGTGTACAAGGTGATCACTGGTCTTCTGTGTTCAGCTTGTCTTCGAAGAACACTTGCAGTCGACTCAGTAGTTGCTCCATGTCTTCTGAGGGGAGACTGCCGTGTTCTTGGACACACTCAGTGTGGTGTGGAGGTGGGTTTCGTTGTCGCTTACCCACATAGAATGCTTTTGGATGCACTCGTTGACTCCAGTTGTTTCCTTTTGAGAAGTGTGGCTGGTCCCATGACTGTTCCACGTGGTTGGAGTGGTAGCTGTCATCGGCATGGGAGTAGCATTCTCTGTGCTCCTAATGAAGGACTCTGGCGTTGTCATGCCACTGGGTGTCTTCCAGTGTAAGGCTTGCGTCTTGGCTGATGGAGTTTGACACTGTGGATGTTTTCAAACCTTTCTTAGAAGTCATCTTTTGTTTGATGTAGGTCTTGCGTGTCAGGTCACGTAGCTGTTGAAGCGTCATTGTGCCTGGGCAGGCCATGATGCCAAGATGATGACTCAGTCCTGGGTGCAGGTTTCTCAGGAAGATGGTTTTGAAGTTCACATCCTCTTCAAATTCAGGTTTGCTATGTGCACCGAAGTAGGCTTGTCGGAAACGGTGATAATAGACTTGGGGAGTCTCATGACGACCTTGCTTGGTTTCCAAGGCAATTAACACACCGTGTTCTGACTCTGGACTTGTAAATTCTTTAATCAGGATCTCACGTAGCAGCTGGTAGTTTGACTTGACATGAGCCGGTTGTCGGTCTAGGAAGCTTCGTACCTCTTGACTGGACGTGGATCTGAGGAGGTATAAAATGTCTCTGTCAGTCAAATGGGATCCCACCTCTAGGAGGAAGTCGATATCTTGGAGGTAGGCCTGGATGCTGTGGCCCTCCGTGGAGTTCGGGTCGAACTGGGTGATGTTCTTAGCCAGCTGGTTGAGATCTTTGAGGGTCATTCCATGTGCAGCTTTGGAGTCTGGCTGGATGATCTCTCTTTGTCGGTTGCCAGGGAAGAGTTCTGTGGTGAAGGCCGGTGACGTTCTGGGGTGTGGCCATTCACTTCTTCCGTAGGATGACAGTTCTTTGATGGAGGACTCTGTTCTGGTCAGCAGTGATGATGCTGAAGGAGGTCTCTCCCTTCTTGGCTCTGGTTTCTGTGTAAAGACATGTTGGAGTTCATCTCTGACCGCGTAGAGCTCGTCGTTGGCGTCGTCTCGCTGTTGGGTCAGATGGTCAATTTCAATGCTGCACCTTTGCAGGTGGTCTTCCAGAGCAGTGATTTTACAGTTCTTAATTTCAATGTCAGCTTTGGCTTTCTCTAGCTGATGTTCAGCAGACTGGAGTTGGTTTTCCAGGTGTTTCTGGACAGTCTTTAACTCTTGTTTGTCACATTCAGTGACTGCAAGGGCTTCTTGGAGCTTGTCAACTTGAGTCTTTGTTTCTTGCTCCGCTTCGGACACTTTGAGCTGGTCTTTGCAGTGTTGGTTGTGCAGCAGCTCTCTCAGGAACTCGGTGGTCTTGAGGTCGTCCTGGACTTTCACTTCCAGCTTGTCTATGCGGCTTTGGGCACGTGTCAGCTCCTCCTGAAGGTAGGTGACGTGCTGGTGGCTTAGGTTTAGCTGGGCTGTGAAGGCATTGCTTAGGGAACAGGTTATTTTGGTTAGTTCCACATGGTTTTGGTTTTGGCTTGAATGATGTGTCAGGAATCTTCTCAGAATTATGATTATTATTAAAAATAATAACAGTTCAATTGTCTTTGATGTGAGGCAGTCCATAATGCCTCTGAGCCAGGCGTCCATGTCTTCCCGTTGGGCAGTTGGGTTTGTAGTCCACGACATGTTGGCACGCTCGGTGAAGAGACTGACACAGATCTGTGTGGTATAAGCCTATATGTGGTTGCACGGCTGAGTGTAGTTTCAGTAAGTGTGCACCAATAGTGAAGTGTCGTGATGACTAGGTGTTGGTATAAGTGTACACAGTGAGGTGAGTGATGTGAAGATCTCGTCACTCAACTGGGTAAAGGAAAGAAAAAGAAGGAGGTTAAAACAAATCTCAAATGGAAAAAGCTTTGCTTTTTTTCAATGGGAGAAAATATTTTTTTGTAAATATTTCTATCACTGGAAAGCTGGTTTCAACTCGTGATGTGAGAGCTTCGTCGCTCAACTGAGTAAGAGAGGAAGAGAGAAAAGTTAACCAATTTCAAATGAGAGAGAAACAAAACAAAAAGGAAATCATTAACTAGGGAAAGTATTAATTTCTCATAAATGTTTGTTTCTATCAATGACAATCTGTTTCCAGAAGGGTAAACAATATTATTGATTATGTTTGCAATGAAAAATAATACAATAATAATGCTGATACCTCTTTTCTGAGTTTGACAGGATTGACACACACACCTTCGGTTGGACCGCTTACAGCAGGGCTTACAGCAGGGATGGTTTGAAGGCGGAGTTTGCTCAACTCTTGTCTCTGTTAATTAATCTTGGATAAGATGTCAAAGTTTAAATTGCGTTTACAAATGCAGGGAGAGTATGAAAAACATAAGAGGGTTTGATTAAAAATCAAGTACCTAATAATCTGTCTGTTGGGAAAGATTATCTTTGTCTCTTTTTAGAGTTGATTGATAGTTCTTCCAGCTTGGTTCCCTACAATGTGCACAATAAGATGGAATAAAAAAGGACAGAACAGGAAAGATGTGATGAGGGAGAAATGAGGCAAGGAGGTTGGATCCCGCTACGTTTAGATCTACTACGAGTATAGAATTGATAGTTGGGGAACAACTAAACACACAAATAAACTTTGTAAAAGACATTTGTCTCTGGTTTATTTGAAACTGGTATTGAGATGGTAATGTCTCCTATTGGAGCGTCACGCAAATGAATTATTCCAATATAGTGGTTAAGTTTATAACCAACAAGACGAAAGGATAAAGCGCAATGACAATAATAAGCAAATCTGAGTCTAACACTATTTTTGTAATAGTAATAATAACTTTCAAATTTTAACTTTCAGAGTTCTTAAGTTTCATAACTAATTCACCTAAAGTGATTAGATCTCAAAGAGAAATGTAAAAATTATGAAAATTATGCAATTAGAATTATTACAGTAGTAGTATTACAATAGTAACTGGTGCTAAAGACTTTAGCACAGGCCTCAATGCAAGCAACTGCCTAGCTTAGCTTAGCCTAGCTTAGCGTAGCGTTTGTTTACAAAGGGTGAATGGGTCAGAGTTCACCCGGAAGTGTTGGAAGACTTCCGTGTCACGATCGTAACTATAGCGACCAAACAAACACTAGTGGATGAACTGTGAATTGCAGTTGGTAAGCAGTTTGTTAGAGTTCCATGCAATGTGAGCGCATTTCAATGTTCACAGAACATGTACAGTAACAATCGATCATATTACGGGAAATGTCGGCGCATTTCACATTGTTCAAATAAAATACACCACTCGTAGCTGGGTTTACGACGTGGGGCTTCACTCAGTTTGTTGAGAGTGATAACTTTAAGCACGCGGCGGTGCGCTGTATGAGAACAATGATGATCTCGTCTCTGTCTTTGTGCAGGTTTTAGTTTCACACAAAGCAACAGGGTCTAACTTGGTTCAGTTTAAAAACAAGCTTTACTTGGACAAAACTTAAAATAACTCCTAATTAATTACACTCGGACACGCGCAGTGTTTACACGATAAATAATTGAACAGACATACACAGAAAAACATTAACTGTTTATCACGGGGATCGCGGATAGTGGGACACGCACTGGTGATCAAATAAATAAACAGATAAGCATTAAGTGTGTATCACGGAGATCACAATGGAACACGCACTGCGATCAAATAAAATAAACAGAAAGCATTAAGCATTTATCACGGAGAAAGCAATGGAACACGCACTGCGATCAGATAAATAACTTTAAGGCTTTTATGACTAGATTCGACTAGGAACACGCTTGACGCTCTGTCAGGAGAATATTTTAACGTACAGGGTTAAACTTAATTACTGCAGTTTGATTTCGTTCGGCTTCTCTGACTGATATAAACACACACACAACGTTATAGCTCTCTGAAAGACTCTGGAACACGCAGATATCTCAGCAATAACGAGGCATTTCTGGAAATAAGGAACACGCTTAATTCCTACCTTATTGTAGTGTGAGGTCTTATATCTTATTTAAAGATAAAAAGAAAACAAAATAGGCGACACACTAGACTTCTCAGCTTTCTCTGGGAGCTTCAACACAGACAACAACAGCAGTAGCAGCATTCAATCGTGCGCGCGGCACATACGTCACGCACAGACTCGCGGAGGTTCGGATCTCGCAAACTTAACTTTGAAACGAGACTTTTACGAAAAAGGAAATAAAGGAAAGAAATGAAAGTAAGGCGAGTCGGATGGCTTGACTGAGCTGAATTGTAACCCTGATCTTGATGGGTTAATCGTCTGCTGGTCGAATTTGGTCTAGTCGATGTAGAAGCATGCGAACACGCTCTTTGTTTCAGAGAGAAGCAAGAACAGAACACTCTCTTGCTGGTTTTAGAGAGAGGCACGAACTTAACAGTTACAAACTGAACGAACGAGAAACTGAGCAAAAACAAAACAACGAACACAAAACTGAACATCAGGTCCTTTGTTCAAATCTTTAACTTAGACTTTAGTCCAACCTCCCAGAAGGTTCTGGCCAATGAGACAATGGCATCATTTTAGGAGGTGGATCTACTTCTTGCTTATCATAATTTATGCATGGTCTGTGAGCTGGTCTCCAGCACTTAGCAGAGAGACAAAAGACCATAGTTTAAACCTTATGATTATTATAATCATAAAACAAAACCTTTTACACAGATTTTAATCAAGCCATCTTTTGAATTACGAGAATACGATTCGTTTGAGAGGAGGCACGACACATTCACACTCCTAATGGTTGTATAACAATTACAAGAGTTAATAGTTAACCAGTTAACCTTCGGGACACCCGACGGCGCTCTGAAGCCCCCCCCCCCCCCCCCCCCCACTAGTTTAATGTTTATGAATGGATTTAACATGAAAGAAGATCATTAATCTTGGCAAACTATATATAATTTTAAAGGTCTAAGCCTCGGGCATCGATGTCAGTGCACTGTTTTTCGATGGAAAGCTTATAACAAATGTATTTCTTGCATTTAGGTAAGCAGTACACATAAAAACGCACGTAAACAAAAACGGAGTACTCACCATTATTTTGTAATAACGAGCCAGACACGCATCCACTGTTAAAAATTCCAGATTGAATGGAAAGCTGAGGGTTCAAGGAGGTGACCTGGAATTTTTCTGAGAAAGCCCATGGTAAGGGTGCACCAGATGGCGTGGGTGGTGCTGTAAAGCGCACGGCTGATCAGAGGGTGAAAATGGGAGCAGATATTCAAACACCAAAAGAGCTTTATGAAGCTTTACAGAGCACAGCCTCTTCAATCAAGTACTTTTGGGTGTCAGGAGAGAACATCCTAAGACATGATGAAGCTGTACCGGAGAAGCTGCCTGTTGTGAAGGGCACAATGAAAATTCACCAGATTGTGCGTCTTACCCCTGGACGGTTTAGGCACAGAGAGCTGTCCTGCTTCTGCAGCCGAGGGAAGGGTAACTACTGTGACTGCTTCAGTCCAAATGAAGTGGACATGAATTGCAAAGATGTGTGTGAATTACCCACCAATGCTCTTGCAACAACACCACATCTTACTATTACACCAGATATAGTTGGAAGGTTTGTGATTGTTAAATATGATGCCCAGCCATTTGTAGGCCAAGTCCTGAATCTGGTGGATGATGATGAACTTGAAGTGAACTGCATGCGTCAGACAATGGGCAAAAACGCCTTTGTGTGGCCAACCACCCCAGATATAATATTTTATTACATATCTGACATGCAAGCCATCCTATCGGAGCCTGAGCCATTAACAAACCTTTCGTCACAACTATGTAACCCAGACTGGAAGAAATTCCAAAACATGTGGTAGTCACATAGCCACACTCATTGTGGGTGTCACAGAACAAAAATGTATGAAGTTCCTATGGAAATGTTCAAAAGTTCCCATCAAAAGTTCCAAATCTTCCTTACACTGTATTACCAGTGTTGTGAATTGATCTGAATAGATAGATTTGTTACACAAATGGTTACGTGAATGCTTACAATCTCACTTAATGAGTAAGTATAATTTCTAATGTAGGTAATGCTATTACCAAATCTAATAGGTACAAAATGTATGAAATATGTTAATGTTTTATCTCAAAATGTATGAAATATGTTAATGTTTTATCACAAAATGTATGAAATACGTTAATGTTTTACCACAAAATGGATGAAATGCTGTTGCATTTAAGTGTTGGCTGAATTAATCAATTTACATTCGTTTGACGCTCTAGAGCGTCAATCGGCACTCCCCTTACATATCTATTAATAACTTCGGTTTGGATGACGGTATTAATTTACTTTTTTTTTATGAAAAAGCTGACATTCGTCTGCATAAACTGTGTTGACTTCGGCGATTCAAAAGCATTTTGTATTTTAGTGCAAATCTATAGCATTTTACTGCAAAACAAACAAATATTACTTTACTCTAGTCTATTCAAATGAAGTGCAATGCTTTCGGTGTGTGTCCAATAAAAGACCTGTGTGTGAACCAATCACTGACCAAAACACAAGATGACGTGTTCAGACAACGTGAAGGGGTGTGGCGATTAGCTTCAGCCATGTGTGTGTGTGAAATCCAGCGGCTAGCGCGCTACATGCTAAACGCGGTGTCCAAACGCGCAGAGTTGGAAGTGATCATACAGCTTATTTGCACTTTCCAAGAAAGAAAACCTGCCACAACGGAGATTCTCGGACGAGCAAGTTGCTGAAATGCTTTTTGACGACAGTGATGAGAGTGAAAGCAGATCTGATCCGATCCAGAGCGGTTTGATTGGGAGGAAGGTCATATTCCACGGACTCGATCCATTTGAGGAGTAAGTATAAATGATAGATTACTGATAATATATTGTCTAATATATATTGTATAGTTTTTAGTCAGATTATTTTATTATAGCTTTTCAGAAATAACGGATCTGTAATCAAACAATGTGTGTGCTCACAAACACAAGCCATCTGCGCCAAATCATGCGCAAAGTATGCGCGCAATCAAACTATGAACGCCATGTGCGTAATCAAACATGTGCGCGTTTTGCCTCAATGTAATCCATCTGCATTTATAAGCTATTTCGTTTACTTTGCTTGTCTATTTTATTGAAATGTGTTTTAGGAAAATGTTATTGTAGTTTTTCAGAAATAATGGTGCAGCCAGTGAGTTCTAAGGCTATTTGTCTAAATGGGAGGGGGATTGCTTTAGACATTGTATTTACTCTGTGCATTTTATTATAATGTTTTTTAGGGAATTTTTTTTTGTGTGTGTGTAGCTTTTCAGAAATAATAGTGCAGTATGCCTTATCTAAGGCCTGATACTATTTTGTCTACATGGGAAGGGGTTTCATACATTTTATTTACTCTGTGCATATACTATATAATAATTATATATATATATATATATATATATATATATAAATACTCCAGTAATAATTTTGTCACTTTCACCTTTCAGATGTTCAGCACCACCAGACCAGTTGGAATAAGGATTGGAGGCCGGAAATAATCGCCCTCAGTCCACACAGGTTTGCCCCAGACTGGAACCTGGAGTGCAATTGGACACCTCCGTAGAGCAAACCCCATCGGCCTTTTCAAGCACTTTTTTTAGTGCTGATTCAATCAGGACATTGTGTGCCAACACAAACAAGTTGGCAGAGAGAAACATTGCTGCTGGGAAAAGTTGGACCAGCATCAACCCTGCAGAGATGTTCAAATTCATTGGCTTGGTTTTGTACATGGGAGTTCTAAAGCTCCCAGCAGTAAGTGACTATTTTTTTTACAATCAAACATCAAATATTGAAACGTCAATATTTCAAGTATTTCAAATGCAGTCCACAGTGCCATCTAGGGGTGGTTTTGTATATTTTGTAAATTGAGAGATGAGAACATCTCATTTGAATGAAGAGTTTGTTTTATAATCTTATTTGTTTGTTTTTCTCAAAAAAAGTATGGCGACTACAGTTACAGAAATGTAAATATTTGTTTTGTTTCTTTATATTTTTTCACCCAGTTTTTTTTTGCAGGTGTTCAAACGTCTTTGAGGAATAAATATTTGTTGTAAAATCCCTTATGCATTTATTTTTCATATTTTTATATAATAAAAACAAAAAAAATTAATTTTTGTTTTTGTATTTATTTGTATTTATTGGTGAAATATCACATTATAACACGCATAATTGTGTCAAAAAGTATATTTTCAATGCATCCAAATTGTAGCTGAGAATCTGTAGAATCCATAAATATGTCTCTCTTTTCTCTGCTATGAAAATTGACCGTTCCAGAAGCCAAAATATCAACATAGTGCCAGGTGGACTTGGCATTAAAAAAAAACCCTTAGACCTTGGAGGGTTAAAAAATGTTGATTAAACTTTTTTTTAATCATCAAAAACGTTTCAGTGTTTCTTACTTTGTTTCAAATTTGAGTGTTGGAAAGAAAAATGATACCAAGGATGGTTTTCATGATAATCCTGAAACATATTGCAGAATGTCATTCCGTCTAACAGTACGTCATTCCGGCTAACGATGACAAAGGAAATTAATTTAACCCGTATTTGTGTATTAGATTACACAATTCTGTTTTTTTTTTTTTTTTTTAAGTATAAAATAAGTCTTATTTACTTTGTTGGATAACATTTTTAAACTTTTTACAGTTTTTTTTTTTATTTGGTTCTGAATTTTGAGTTTTCAGCAGCCAAAAATGAGCCCATGTCTATATTAAATACCAAATTGATTATATTAATTATTATTGAAATGTAGTTTTACAAGCACTAATTGTTTGTTGAGCTCCAATTATGGATACCAGTACATTTGTATATGCCAACAATAGTAGAAATGTAATTAATTTAAAAATTGATTACGTTACCCAGGAATGACATTTTCATGGGGAAAAAGATTTGATTCACCGAAAAAATGGTTAATTACATTCTTGAAATGTGTTCATGTCATTGCATTACACACGCAACACTCTAATAAGTATAGAAAGTCCTAAAATTTGACATTTTTGCCAGTTTTATTTTTTTCCACATTTTAAATCCGTCATTCACCCATATCCAACAGCCACGCTTTAATCCAAAAGGTGTCCAACAGCAACGCTTTATCCAAAAGGTATATATCCAAAACTTTAGATAATTCCAAAAGTCCTCATGAGGAGCCCGGTGAAACACATCCGTACTCTTACAATCCCAAAGTTAGACTGAAGCTTCTGGCAGTCACACACTGACCAGATTTAAGCTCCACCCCTAGAACCCTCCCACAACACGTGATGAAGAGGGGCGTGAAAATAGAAAGTTCCCACGCCTCTTCATACAGGACAGAAGCGTCCTTGTAGCTCCTCCCAATTCTACAACCATTAATACCAACCCATGCAGTCATTCTATCTCAAAACACTCAACATGTCTCAAGAGGATATCACCTCACCAATCTCCCCTTCCGGATCTGTTGGTGGATATGCTACAAACGGATACCCCCACCAAAGCATCGACTGGCTAAATAAATTTTGTACGGAACTTGGATTTCACAATCTCGCATTCTTCACGAGCTACGGGGCTGGCGTTTGTGCTGCCGCTGCTGCTGCTACAGTTGCAGCTGAGACCCCTGGCACCACATCTAGTGACAAGCTGGACGGATGCCTTGGTGACACTGGCCACAGGATTATTAAAGCAATCGTTACCATCATACTAGAATATCTGATTGATAAGCAAATGAAGAAGGATTGCGTTGGATGTACTGTAGACCATCCATCCCAAACAAGACATTCGTGTCTGTTTGAGCCTACACCGTATTATTTTTACAGTTGTTTTGATGAGATTAGTCTGAAACTACTCAAACCTGAGCTGAAAACTATCTTAGCTCGGGCTTTGAATCTGTACGGGGCTACCCCACACCTGCAAAGAATCCAGGGAGCTGTGGAGACCATTTTGTTTGAGCTCAAAGATGAGATGTACATTGTGGAGCATCTGGCATCTATCAGACAGAAACTAGTCGACGAAAGCTGTGAACAGATCTTATACAACGCAGTTGACAACTGGAAACACGTTGATGCTGAAAACCTCGATTCTACCTCAGTTTGAAGATGGGAAACGTCCTCGGGTTACGACTGTAACCCTTGTTCCCTGAGAAGGGAACGAGAACTGCGTCCAAGTGACACTTTGGGGGGAACGCCCCTCAGCGTAGCGTCTCTGAAGCATGAATGAAACTAAGCCAATCTCCGATTGGATCAACGTGATGACGTGATGTGTGACGACACATAGGCGGAAGCATATATAAGGAACCGGCACACACAACATGTCAGCTTCTGTGATGAAGCAAGCGCTCCCAGGCAGGGGAAGGCGTGGCCACGAGACGCAGTTCTCGTTCCCTTCTCAGGGAACAAGGGTTACAGTCGTAACCCGAGGACGTTCCCTATCGAGGGAACTCGAACTGCGTCCAAGTGACACTTTGGGGGAACGAGTACCCACTACGCCACAACGCGCCCTGCCTGTCCTGGTGTGAAGCTGCTCACAGGCACACTCAGGACGCGAGCACAAGAGAGCCGGGTGTCGACGGAATGTCTAAGCTGTAAAACCTAATGAAGGTATGTGGGGTAGCCCATCCAGCTGCATCGCAGACTTCCTGGATGGGGGCCCCTGCGAGAAGGGCCCTAGAGGATGCTATGCCTCTAGTGGAATGGGCCCTCACAGCCAAAGGTGAAGGCATACCGCGCACCTGATAAGCTGTGGAAATCGCATTGACAATCCAGTTGCTGATGGTTTGTTTTGAGGCCGGAAACCCCTTTTTGGGCGACCCGAAACATACCAGCAACTGGTCCGCCTTCTGCCATGAAGAGGACCTCTGAATATATATCCCCAGTGCTCTGACAGGGCAGAGCCTATGAAGTCTCTCCTCATCCGCCGTCAGGTGAGGTGGGGGATGAAATGCCTGCAGAACCGTAGGCCGTGCCACATTAGATGGCACCTTAGGCAGATAGCCAGGCCTAGGGTGAAGGATGGCCTTAATGTTGCCTGGAGCAAACTCCAGGCACTCGTTAGATATGGAGAGCGCCTGAAGATCTCCCACCCTCCTCAGAGAAGTGATGGCCAACAGAAAAGCGACCTTCAGCGTTAGGTTCTTGGCCTCAGCCGACTCCAGTGGCTCGAAGGGGGCCTCAGCCAATCCTTCTAGAACTACTGCCAGGTCCCAAGAGGGAACCCTGGTACGAGCCGCAGGTCTCATCCTCCAAGCTCCACGGAGGAAACGTACGATCAATTGGTGTCTCCCCAGAGACCCATCACCCAACGGAGCGTGGAAAGCCGCAATGGCAGCCACGTACACCTTGAGCGTGGACGGGGTAAGACCAGAGGAGAAGCGATCTTGGAGGAACTCCAGCACTGAAGCCACTGGGCAGTTAACTGGGTCAACCTCACGCCTCCTACACCAATCAATAAACACATTCCACTTTAAACCATACAGTTTCCTCATGGAGGGAGCTCTAGAGCTGAGTATGGTCTCCACTACTCCAGCTGACAGGCCGGCCTCTAGGTACTGTGCCCCCTCAGGGGCCAGACCCACAGTTTCCATAACTCCGGCCGAGGGTGAAATATTGAGCCCCCCGCCTGTGTCAGCAGGTCCCTCCTGAGGGGAATCTCCCACGGAGGGCCGTCTAGGAGCAATATTATGTCCGAGAACCATACTCGGGCCGGCCACAACGGGGCTACCAACAGTAGACTGATCCCGTCGTGACGGACCCTTTCCAGAACTCCCGGGAGCAGAGTGATCGGGGGAAATGCATACAGACGCAGCCTCGTCCACGTCTGCACCATAGCATCCAGCCCCAGTGGGGCTGGAGGGGTGAGGGAAAACCACAGCGGACAGTGGGTCGTCTCTCGAGACGCAAACAGGTCCACTTCCACAGGGCCGAACCTCTGACATATCGACTCCACCACCTCGGGGTGAAGTCTCCAATCCCCGGGCCTCAGCCCCTGTCTCGACAGGACGTCTGCTCCCTGATTTAGACTTCCCGGGATGTATGTTGCTCTCAGAGACAACAGTTTCCCCTGGGACCACAGGAGGATCTGATGCGCCAGTCTGCATAGAGGGCGAGACCTCAGGCCCCCCTGATGGTTTATATAGGCCACCACTGACATGCTGTCTGACCTCACGAGGACGTGATGACCTCTGAGGTCCGGCAGGAAGCTCCTCAGAGCCCGGGAGACCGCCAACATTTCCAGGCAGTTTATGTGCCAGGAGGAATGATGGTCCCGCCATAGGCCTGTCGTGAAGCGGCCGTCCATGACAGAGACCCATCACCCAACGGAGCGTGGAAAGCCGCAATGGCAGCCACGTACACCTTGAGCGTGGACGGGGTAAGACCAGAGGAGAAGCGATCTTGGAGGAACTCCAGCACTGAAGCCACTGGGCAGTTAACTGGGTCAACCTCACGCCTCCTACACCAATCAATAAACACATTCCACTTTAAACCATACAGTTTCCTCGTGGAGGGAGCTCTAGAGCTGAGTATGGTCTCCACTACTCCAGCTGACAGGCCGGCCTCTAGGTACTGTGCCCCCTCAGGGGCCAGACCCACAGTTTCCATAACTCCGGCCGAGGGTGAAATTTTGAGCCCCCCGCCTGTGTCAGCAGGTCCCTCCTGAGGGGAATCTCCCACGGAGGGCCGTCTAGGAGCAATATTATGTCCGAGAACCATACTCGGGCCGGCCACAACGGGGCTACCAACAGTAGACTGATCCCGTCGTGACGGACCCTTTCCAGAACTCCCGGGAGCAGAGTGATCGGGGAAATGCATACAGACGCAGCCTCGTCCACGTCTGCACCATAGCATCCAGCCCCAGTGGGGCTGGAGGGGTGAGGGAAAACCACAGCGGACAGTGGGTCGTCTCTCGAGACGCAAACAGGTCCACTTCCACAGGGCCGAACCTCTGACATATCGACTCCACCACCTCGGGGTGAAGTCTCCAATCCCCGGGCCTCAGCCCCTGTCTCGACAGGACGTCTGCTCCCTGATTTAGACTTCCCGGGATGTATGTTGCTCTCAGAGACAACAGTTTCCCCTGGGACCACAGGAGGATCTGATGCGCCAGTCTGCATAGAGGGCGAGACCTCAGGCCCCCCTGATGGTTTATATAGGCCACCACTGACATGCTGTCTGACCTCACGAGGACGTGATGACCTCTGAGGTCCGGCAGGAAGCTCCTCAGAGCCCGGGAGACCGCCAACATTTCCAGGCAGTTTATGTGCCAGGAGGAATGATGGTCCCGCCATAGGCCTGTCGTGAAGCGGCCGTCCATGACTGCGCCCCAGCCCGTGAGGGAAGCGTCTGTCGAAACGGTTTTCCGGCGACATGGCGCTCCCAACACTGGACCTTGGGACAAGAACCAAGCTTTCTTCCACATAACCAGAGAACGAAGGCATCTGCGAGTAACTCTGATTGTGCGGAACGGGTTTCTCCTCGGGGATAACCCCTTGGTTTTTAACCACCACTGGAGGGCCCTCATGTGCAGCAGGCCAAATGGAATGATGTTGGACGCTGCTGCCATGAGTCCCAGCACTCTCTGGAAATGCTTGACAGTGACGGCTTGGCCTAGCTTTATCCCAGCCACTGTGGCCAGAATGGACTCGACTCGCGCAGGCGACAATCGTGCCCGCATTACGACCGAATCCCATACCACTCCCAGGAACGTAGTCCTTTGGGCTGGTATCAACACGCTCTTCTTCGTGTTTAGTCTCAACCCCAGTTTCTGGATGTGGGCAAGAACAACATCTCGATGCTGAACCGCCAGCTCTTGAGACTGGGCCAGAATCAGCCAGTCGTCTATATAGTTGAGCACCCTGATGCCCTGGAGCCTCAGAGGTGCTAGAGCTACATCCATACATTTGGTGAATGTGCGGGGAGAGAGAGCTAGGCCGAATGGAAGAACCCGATATTGGTACGCTTCGCCCCCGAAAGCGAACCTCAGGAACTTCCTGTGGGATGGAAGGATGGATATATGAAAGTATGCGTCCTTCAGATCTATCGTGACGAACCAATCCACGGATTGGATCTGACTCACGATCATGGGAATAGTGAGCATCTTGAACCTGAATCTCCTCAGAGAGCGGTTCAGATATCTGAGATCTATGATCGGACGCAACCCCCCATCTTTTTTGGGAACTATAAAGTAGCGGCTGTAAAACCCGGACTCCCTGTCTAGTGGAGGAATATGCTCTATGGCCCCCTTTGCCAGCAGGGAGTTTACTTCCTGTTCCAATACCCGACCCTGCGTCGGGTTGACTACAGTCCAGACCACCCCATTGAATCTGGGTGGGTGGAACCCGAACTGCAGCCTGTACCCGTATTGTATCGTGCGCAGCGCCCACGGGGAAATATTCGCTAGATTTTTCCATGCATCGAAATATTTTGCCAAGGGAACCAGGCTCTCGAGCCTGGTTTCGGGTATTAATCGGGATTCGTTCTCGACCGCCTGAAACGGATCTCCGGCAGGACTGGACCGAAAACGATTCTCGATGGGCGAACGCAATCGCTGCCCGTCCGCAGGCTCGTGGGGCGGACAAAGCAGCTTGCGATCGCTGGAAACCGATGCGTCCCGAAACGTACTTGACGGCGGGAGAACAACATCGATTTCCTGCGGGCTCCGCGAGGGAGACGACCTCAGTCGCTCCATCACGGGTGGGGCCGCCCGCAGAGATCCTAGCACTGCTAGGACCTCTTAGATGTTTTCTTAGCCTGCAGGACGGCCCTCAGGTCGCCCTGCTTGGCTTGCGGCTTAGATTGAGAGCGCCGTCTATGCCCCCAAGCTCCTTGAGGGGGGGCTCTAGACGCGACGCTCTCTCTCTGAACCTGCCTGTAGGTGGAGGAGCTGGTACCTGGCTGAGGCTGCGACTGCCCACTGGGGGCAGACTTCCTGGATACTGAGCGGCAAGGGAGAAATTGTTTGAAGGCCGCTGATTGATTTTTCGCCTCCTGAAACCTGTCGACAACGGTACTAACAGCGTCGCCGAACAGGCCAGAAGGTGAAATCGGGGCATCAAGGAGGAAAGCCCTGTCTTTCTCCCTGATGCCCGTCAGATTTAACCATAAATGTCTCTCCGAGACCACCATTGCCGCCATGGAGCGACCGACAGCGCGGGCCGTCTCTTTGGTGACTCGGAGAGACAAATCAGCGACCTTCCTCAACTCCGCCACATCCTCCGGAGTTGGTCCCTCGCCCTCATCAATATCCTTAAGAAGGTCGGCCTGGTACGCTTGGAGAAGCGCCATGGTGTGAAGACTCGCACCAGCCCGACCCGCAGCCATATATGCCCTGCCCACCAGTGAAGATGTTTCTCTGCATGGCTTGGTGGGCAGCACCGGGGCTTTAAAGGATGATGCCGACTCAGGTGATAAATAATTAGCCAAAGGCTGTTCAACCCGCGGCATCATCCCATAACCATTCTCTCGTGCCCCCATGATATTGCTATTTTTTAATATAGTGGGATTGGAAACACGAGAAGAATGGGGTTTCTTCCACGATTTACACACCTCAGTATGCAAATCGGGAAAAAACGGTAAGCCCCGATGATGAGGTTGTTCCCTGTGCTGCAGGAAGCGCTCATCTAATTTGCTTTTAACTTGCACTTCCTGCTTTTCTTGTGGCCAATCGATCTTTAAATGAGCCACTGCACGGGAAACAACCTCTACCAGCTCCTCATATGCGGGGACACGGGGTGGCGAGTCATCCCCGAAGTCCCCGCCCCCTTCGATGCTGAGCACGTCCACCTCCTCGGAAGCAGACAGCTCAAGCATCGGATCCTCGACTCGCGCAGAAGAAGCCGCCGAGCGGGCTTCTGCGCGAGGCTCGAGGGCATCGGAACTGTCCGATGAATCCCGAGAAGGTGCCTCAGCAGCCTCGGGATCCCCAGACAGATCCATTTGCGAGCCCCATGAAGAGCGTCGCCGCGCCGCCTCGGCGGACGCGGGTCCCGCACCACGGGGCTCACGAGGCTGACCCTCTTCATTGAAAAGGGCCAGCCGGGAACGCAGCACGCGGAGCGGTAAAGCCTCACAATGCTCGCAAGCAGCTCCCTCGAGAGCTGCCTGCGCGTGCTGCATTCCCAGACAATGTGTACACAGTTGGTGTGTGTCCCCGCCCGTGATGTAGCGAGGGCAAGGGTGCACACACCGCCTGAAATTCACACTCGCCATTATTCAGATTTTAGGGAGATATACTTGCTTAGACAGACAAACAATAAATAAGACTGACAGTCACAGAGAGCGCTTAGCTGAAGAACAGAAAGCTGACATGTTGTGTGTGCCGGTTCCTTATATATGCTTCCGCCTATGTGTCGTCACACATCACGTCATCACGTTGATCCAATCGGAGATTGGCTTAGTTTCATTCATGCTTCAGAGACGCTACGCTGAGGGGCGTTCCCCCCAAAGTGTCACTTGGACGCAGTTCGAGTTCCCTCGATAGGGAACTGCTGCACCTTCTGGATTGCCAAACATTTCTTTAAATCGTATGTAAAACGTGAGATATCAAATTTGCTGTACAAGATTATCGATGATAATCATGCAACAGGTGATAACGTTACAATGGTTGATAAACGTCTGACAAAATTATCGAATCAGATGAACACTGTAAGGGGAATATCAAATCAATGGAATAATATGATAAACATGTCCATCAAACACATACCTAGCACGACTATCAACAACATTCTTGAACTGATGCCTAAATGCAAGGAATCTCTTAGAAAAGGAAATATATTATGTCTTTGTACGTATGTGACTGATGTTTGTAAATTGTCAAGGAATGAATACCCCGATGTTTGTAAAATGATTGATATTTTAGTTGAATACATGTTGGAGAAAAATTTTGAAATGTGTGTAAATTTTATTTTGATGTTTGGATGAACCGTGTAGATATCTGAAATAAAAATCGGTGTGACATCAGGACCGGTCATTATTTTATGAAGAGTGACAGAGGTAGTAACATGTCAGAGCTAATGAAAAAAGTTTACTATAACCCCTCAAGCCCCGGAGCTTTTGGCGGTAAGGACAGATTAAAACAGGCTGTGTTACAGGAATACGGCGTAAAATTAAATGATAAGGATATTAACGAATGGTTGTCCAAACAGGACGTATATACGTTACACAAGACTGCACCAATAAATTATAAACGGAACCGTGTAGTTGCATAAGGATAACCAGGATAACCGGTAAGGATAACCAATTCCAGGCTGACTTGGTCGATATGACAGCATACTCAAAAGAGAACGATAATATTAAATTTATTCTTACAGTTATCGATGTGTTCAGCAAGTACTCATGGACACGTGCATTGAAAAATAAGATGGGGCTGGAGGTGACTAAAGCTTTCGAATCTATCCTGAAAGAAGGACGCGTACCGATAAAGTTACAAACAGATAAGGGGACGGAGTTTTTCAATAAACATTTTCAACTACTGATGAAAAAATATGGCATACATCATTTTGCCACAGCAACCGATTTTAAAGCGTGTGTAGTCGAGAGGTTTAATAGAACTCTAAAAGGACGGATGTGGAAGTTTTTAACGGCTGTAAACTCCAAACGTTACTGCGATATACTGCAAGACCTGACAGAGGGTTATAATTGTAGTTATCACAAATCCATCAAAATGCGCCCGCTGGACGTTCATAAACAAAATGAGGCGGTAGTGTTTAATAATTTATACGGAACAATACGTAAAGAGACACCCGTCTTTAAATACTCTGTAGGGGACGTTGTTAGAGTCTCTAAAGTCCGAGGTGTATTTACTAAGGGGTATGAGCAGAATTATACGGAGGAATACTTCACCATAACCGCATGCATTCCGTGTGTCCCTCCCATATACCGGTTACAAGACTTAGATGGTGAAATCATCGATGGATGTTTTTATGAGGAAGAACTACAGAAAATTATTGTTAGTGATGATAAAACATTTAAGATTGAGAAGATTTTGCATAAACAAAAACGTGGAAAAGTCACGTACGTTCTAGTCAAATGGTGGGGTTGGCCTTCCAAATTTAACAGTTGGATAGCTGAAAAAGAGGTGATGGATCTACAAGGTTCGTTAAAGCCATAGTGAATTCATTACAGACGTCATTAAATAATTACCATGGCCGAGGAAGGATTCTGCGTCACGCTTCCATGCAACGCATCGATGAACATCTACCCTGATAACAAAATATCTAATTACAGAACTAGATTGGCTAGAAGTATAAATTTAAAAGGTCTGTGGGAGGTGACATTGGTTGAATTTGAATATCCATTGACGTGGTATACATTTAATGAGGATGACTCTGTTTTTATTATTGTTTGTGATCAACGTCTACTACAGAATAACTACGAACTGAGCGATGTAAGAGGCGTTGCATTTCAGAATGCTCTAAAATTATCAACGAGCCGGTATAGGTTAAAATGTGGGTATTTTGAGGATGTACTCAGGGATATAAATGTATCTCTCCCCCAGAGGGTACGTCTCGCCTACGACCATATAAAGAATAAGGTATTTCTGAAAGCGCCCCACGGGACTTCGTTGACATTTTATGGCAAACTAGCGATCATCCTAGGTTTAAAACCAGGGGTTTCTATAGAAACTGTAAACAGTTTGGATGAACATCAAGACACGCACATCACATATGCGCCATTCCAGGCTGATATAAATGCCGGATTCTACACGCTATATGTATACACGGACATAATCGACTATCAAGCGGTTGGGGATGCCTATGTACCTTTATTAGCAACTGTATATATAGATGGTGAGACTAACAAAACAGTCAGTGTCAGATACGACAAAGCTTATTACGTACGTGTTAATAAGAGCTGCATCTCAGAAATCTCTGTTGATGTAAAAGACGATTTAAACCAGGACGTACGTTTCATCTACGGAAAGGTTGTTACCAAACTACATTTTAGACCTGTGAAACACCAACCGTTTTAAAATGGCTCATCACACCCCGTACAAAGCGGATCCCGAACGCTACATATCATACTACAGGGCTCAGGCAGGTAACGGCCTTCCGGGTTACGCAGGGGGCGGAGTTATGTACGGCTCCGGTTTTGCTTCAGGAATCGGTGGGCTTTTTAAAGGCCTTTTTCAAATGGCACTGCCTTTTTTTAGAAGGGGAATCAGTATAGCAAAACCACATCTAAAGTCAGCCGCTAAAAACATAATGAGTGATGTTGTCACCAGTGCTCTAACAAAGTCTTATAATACAGTTTTTGCCCATTGCTTTAACACATTTTGCAAAATTTCGCTCATTGTGCCAAAACTCTACACACAAATAAACGTGACACAACACTGGGAAATATACCATTCACATCTGTGTCAAATTGAAACTCTACGATCAAAACCTAACATTCCTTTGTCAAAATGTAACTCTGATGACAAAATGACACATACTTGCACCTTATGCTAACACTTTCAGATCAGAGGAAACACACTAGTCTACTTTATATAAAACACTACAGTCTCTGATTTTGACTGTTTATTCAGAAGGCATATTTTCAGGAGGAACATTTTCAAACAACCAAAAAAGCAAACAGGCCTACTCAATATTGTACATTGCAGCACTATACATTGCAGTAAGATAAATTCAGATAAAGCAAAAATATATAATACTAATACAGTTTTTCTCAATCGATTTGGTACATTTCTCCAAACTCAGGTAACTGCTCTCAAAACAGTTAGCACAGCAAACTAAACACACTCTTATGTTGGCGAAACAGCTAAGTATTCGCTGCACAATGAAACACAGCATTTTATTCTAGTAATGCATTTATTAAAAATCAATATTACAGTTTTTGCCCATTGCTTTAACACATTTAGCAAAATTTCGCTCATTGTGCCAAAACTCTACACACAAGTAAACGTGACACAACACTGGGAAATATACCATTCGCATCTGTGTCAAATTGAAACTACGATCAAAACCTAACATTCCTTTGTCAAAATGTAACTCTGATGACAAAATGACACATACTTGCACCTTATGCTAACACTTTCAGATCAGAGGAAACACACTAGTCTACTTTATATAAAACACTACAGTCTCTGATTTTGACTGTTTATTCAGAAGGCATATTTTCAGGAGGAACATTTTCAAACAACCAAAAAAGCAAACAGGCCTACTCAATATTGTACATTGCAGCACTATACATTGCAGTAAGATAAATTTAGATAAAGCAAAAATATATAATACTACTAATAAAAAAAACACTATATATATTTTACATACATTATGGAGAGCATCTAGAAATGTGAGTATATGTTGGCTATTGTATGCACTATAGCATATATTACTGCACTATAGTGCTACACATACCCTACACGAACCCTCACCCCATCACCCAGGTACCTGTGTAGCTCTCCAAATGGATCCATGTGGTCCTGATATGGTACATATTCAGCTGGTACTGGATTTCACCAATACTGTATTGTACATGTAAAGGACAGTTACACTTACCCATATATATTCAGCTCGAAGTCCTTTGACCCTGTCACTGTTCCTCTCAAATGCGACTCTGTAGAGCTGCTTCATGGTGATGCTGTTTTTTTCCCAAGATGCGTCTGATGGTGGTGATCCTCACTTGGTTTGTGTTGTTGAACACTACTCTGTCTGCAAGTATTTTCTGGTGGAGACGGATGGCATTGTCTGCCCTCAACTAGGTCCACAATGGCGAGTTCCTTCTGTTGTGTGAACAGGCATTGGCGTCCTCTCCCAAAAGGTCTTCTAGTCATTGATGTGATATACACTACAGTGCTGTAAATACCATCTGAGTGGAGTAGAAGGTAGAGAGGTGAAGACATATCTTTTTTTCTAGTCAGAATGTTATAGATGTCATTGTGAAGCGGCTTACTGTAAATGTGGCTGGACTCTGCCCAGCCTCCCTCATCGTCAGGCCATGGTTGATGACATGGTCCACCAAAGTTGCTCTTACAGTATATCATCAGAGTCCGTGCATGGCCTCTTCGACCTTGACCTCCTCCTCTTCCTTTTGCTCTCCCTCCCTCTATCCATGCTTGCAAAGTTCTTCAAATGGCTAAACTGAGGGCTTTTTGTAGCTGGCTGATTGGTGTTCAGTTTTGCAATAAAGTGCCTTCGTATGTGTATTTGAGTGGTTGCAATAACCCAATGTGTTTTGTATTTTGAATACATGTGTTTTCCAAATGGCACCCTGAGATTTCACTTTTGAACAAAGTGTCTTATGTATGAAATAGAGTGTAGTATGAAGGACCAAGTGTGTTGCATAAAGGAGTAAGTGTGTTGCAGAATTGCAACTAGAGTGCAAAGCAACGCTTTTGTGTAAAGTATGGGTACATGTGTTTGAGGCATGGTAACAAAAGCTTCAAGTTGTGTTACTTTAGTCTAAGCATGGGTCTATAGTGTTCAAGCAATGGGCAAAAACTGTAATAATAATGATGAAAATGGACAAGGAAGGCCACGGCCTGATGGTGATGTCACGTAAACCAAGTCCTTGCTGTAAAGAAGACTAGACGTTCTAGCAAAACACGCTCAGTTACAAAAAGCAAGCGAAGAACTAGCACGAAACGGGTGAAAAGATCTACAGCTTTAAAAACACGGGGTATCACTATTTTCTAAAAATGTCTCTGCTACACTGTATGTCTGATGAGTGCATTAAATCAGAGCTGGATCTGTTTACGGTCCCTTTGACACAAACAGCTATTGAAAAAAATATGTATGTGGAGATAAGCCCCGTGTCAGCTTTAACAGACGCGTCACCCATCAAATTCTTTATAGCGGGGACTGGTGAAGATTACACAGACCTGAATAACACGTTGCTATATACGCGCGTCAAAATAACCCTACCGAACAGAAATGACATTCCTGACGGAGCGCCTACGGCTTTAAAGGGGGGGTTGACTGCTATTTCACTTTTTTCATTTTAAATAGTGTGTAATGTTGCTGTTGGTGCATGAACAGTATCTGCAAAGTTGCAGCGCAAAAGTTCAGTGTAAGCAGAGATATCGTCTTTTAAAAATCAGGAAGTATAATTGCCTACAAAAACGACTGGATTGGGACTACAGCTGGGTTATGGTACGTCACTAACCCACACATTTGCATCAACCACTACAATATATGTTTGATTATGTTCCTGAAAATGACGACCGTAATCTAGCTCTCTGTGCTGCGCATTTACGGAAGACAGCTTCCAGAATCTCCACGAGTTCAACACCGTATTCAACAAGAAACTGTTACAGAAACATGAAGCAGTTCCGACTTTAAAACCAGAGGCAGCAGTTGTTGGGCCACAACCTGTAAGTAGGCTAAGACTTAACCATTTTAAATGTATTTGCATGTATAATTCCAGATGTTGCCTTGTATTTTAGTTTTTTTCAAATGCCAGCTCTAGCTTTATTGCCACTAGGCTATCAGTTATGCTATTTTGTGTCTACGACAGACGCGTACAAACATGAATTTTGTATAAGTGCTAATGTTGTACATGTATTTTTCATGTATATATGAAGAGCTCTTTTCCAAAACGCGATAAACGCCATTTAAAAAAAAAATTAGTTTGTCGTGTCATTCTGCTGTGGACAGAACCCTTTTGCTGCTCCATCAACATTTCATGCCAAATCACTATATTTCCCTATTTAAAATGTACGGCAAGATACAGTTTCTTTCCAAAACGCGATAAGCACCAGCCCTGTTTTTAGCCAAAACGCGATAAATCCTCGAATTCGATGCAATCCAGCACGGCGGCACTCTGAACAGAGGTTTGTTTATGTTCATTCATTCCTCAAAATGAGTCCTAGTTTTCTAGTCGACTAGAAGTAGATCATTTAAGCAATTTGTCTAATCAGTAATCACATATATTGATTTAATTAAATAGGAGAGAAACCATATGAGCATATATAATTGCCTTTTCCGCATCTCAACGCATGCATAAAGCTTGCCACAAAGAACCGGCAAAAGTAATGATTATGCATGAAACATTTGAATTGTTTATTCATAAACTAGTGTTTTCTGTCAGTGTCAGCAGCAAAGATAACGTTGATGATGCTTACTTATCTTGCCATCTTCGCAGTGAACGCGCATAGTTCTATAGAAACGCATACTTCGAATTAGTCTACATACGCAGAGAGTTGCCAATTTATTTTCATTTTTAATTGTTTTGTTTAAAAGTATTTAAAGCTTTCTGTAGCTTAGTTCTCAGGTCTGTGAGGCAAGCATCGCGGTGTTTGATATATGAGACGCGCTCCGGTTCATCTGCGCCCCTCTGTGTCCTGATTATATTGTCTGATATTTGCTTCTAATGTTTTAATCCAGTCAATTTGTTGATGAAACATTTATTAAAATGAATATACAATTGATATCAAACGAAATTTACAAGCTTTCTACAAAACAAAACTTAATAAGTGGTCAAAATCATGTCTGACCCAATCCAAATATTTTCCGATATTGGGCAGCTTTTGAATTTTGATCATATCTTACTCATCTCATGCGGTTCCCTTTTCATAGCCTACTCAACATAGATGAAATAAGTAACGTAATATTATTAAACACAAATGTGAAACGTATAGCCTATGTTTATTTTATGTTTTTTTTACTTATATTTAAGCGTCACGCCGCTCCGCTTTGCTCACATGCTATGTAGCCTATACATGTGTGTGTGTATGTGCTGGAGGGGTGCCCATCCCTTTTTTGAATATATCGTTATCATTATTGATAATTTTTTAATAATTAGTTGTTCATGCATATGTTGAAATTGGTACTATTTGTTTGAGGTTTGACACTTTATTAAAAATGACTTTACTAAAAATGATACAAAAAATTGATGGATTTATAGCGTTTTGAAAAAAAATAAAATTAACTTTTAGTTTATCATTAACAATATTGTTGTTTGATTTAATAATCATTGTTCAAAATGTTCAGACTGAACAAATAAAACATTTCAACAGGATAATTTGAATATTCACAAAATGTGTGGGTCTAGGTAAAAAAAATTAGTTTTCCTGAAAACTATTGAAATGGATTTATAGCGTTTTGGAAAAGAGCTCTTCATAAGTATTATGACGTTATTTTCGATTTGATCAAAAACGTAAACTTGCCAACGCTGTTTGAGTATAACATTAGTAGCCAGTCAGTTGCTATTGTTGCCAGTCAGATGCTATTGTGCTAAACAAACGTGTATAAAGTAAAAAAATTTGGCAAATTATCATTCAGAAACGTTTATTAAGAGCCATGTATGGTGAGGTTCTGTTTGACTCTCTTCATCGCGGCTTTCTCGGTCTGATTCTGGGTCATACTGATACTGCAGTTTGACGCATATTTACATCTGGATCGGAGCTCATGACGTGCACATTTCGCCCGTAAAGGTAATGGGCGTTAACTTTCCGGACAACGTAAGCGACAGTTTAGCCAATCACAACACACCGGGCCAAGCTAACCAATCTGAGCCCACGACGTGTTTCTGAGGGAGTGGTTTCATAGACTCAGGAAGTCAACCGCTCATTCGAGGACAGAGGAGAGCGCGGCTGACAATAAACGTGAAGTTTATGAAAAATAAGACTTTTTAAAAATGAAAAACCACGAATACATGTTATATTGCACCCCATAAACACAATCATGCAAAGAAAAAAAGCAGTCAACCCCCCCTTTAATTAATTACCTCTTAATTGATCGGCTCGTGAGCCACAGCAGTAATACATATCCCTACAGATGCCTCCTTGAGACGCTCGTTAATTATGGAAAAGACACTCTCGAGAGTAACTTTTCTGCGGGTTTATTCTACAAAGATTCTTCAGCTCACATAGATGCTACGGATCCTGGAGGGGCGAACGCAGGATTAACAAAGAGAGCAGCGTTCACAAATGCCAGCAGTGTTGTAGAACTACTAGCTCCAATTCACAGCGACATCTTCTTTTAATCGAAATTATTATTGAACGGAGTGGTACCAGAAATGAGCTCAATAGCTATACAATGCACTGTAAAGCTCATGTGATGTTTTCTCATCTGTGCACAAATAAATTAGTTTGTAAAATAGAAATGCATGCAAAATCACGTTTTATCTTTTCATTGCAACGAGGAACAAGTTAGATATGTTATGTAATGCAATCAACCACATCTTAGGTGTTTTCTTTTCATTGCACAGAGGTTAGTTATTGCGTGCATATGCATAACGAGGAACAAGTTAGATATATGTCATGCAGTGCGATGAAACACATCTTAGGTGTTTTCTTTTCATTGCACAGAGGTTAGTTATTGCGTGCATATGCATAACGAGGAACAAGTTAGATATGTCATGCAGTGCGATGAAACACATCTTAGGTGTTTTCTTTTCATTGGCCAGAGGTTAAGTCATTGCGTGCATATGCATAACGAAGAACAAGTTAGATATGTCATGCAATGCAATGAAACACATGTTAGGTGTTTCCTTTTCACTGCAGAGAGGTTAGTTATTGTGTGCATAGCATAACGAGTAACAAGTTAGATATGTCATGCAATGCACTGAAGCACATCTTAGGTGTTTTCTTTTCACTGCACAGAGGTTAGTTATTGCGTGCATATGCACAACGAGAAACAAGTTAGATCTGTCATGCAAATGCGATGAAACACATCTTAGGTGTTTTCTTTTCATTGCACAGAGGTTAGTTATTGCGTGCATGCATAACGAGGAACAAGTCAGATAAGTCATGCAATGCAATGAAAAACATGTTAGGTGTTTTCTTTTCACTGCAGAGAGGTCAGTTAGTTGCTTGCATATGCATAACGAGTAACAATTTAGATATGTCATGCAATGCACTAAAAACACATCTTAGGTGTTTTCTTTTCACTGCACAGAGTTTAGTTATTGCGTGCATACGCATAACGAGGAACAAGTTAGATATGTCATGCAACGTGATGAAACACATCTTAGGAGTTTCCTTTTCATTGCACAGAGTTTAGTTATTGCGTGCATATGCATAACGAGGAACAAGTTAGATATGTCATGCAATACACTGAAACACATCTTAGGTGTTTTCTTTTCATTGGACAGAGGTTAGTTATTGTGTGCATGTGCAATGCAATCCTAAACGACAAGCATTGCAAATCTCTTCGTTGCACAAAGGAACAAGTTAGTGTATGCATTGTAAAGCGATCGCTCTTGTGATGTTTTCTCGTCAAAACACAAATTAATTAGTTGTAGAATGGAAATGCATGGAAAAGCACGCGTGTTTTATCTTTTCTTTTCATTGCAAAGAAGAATAAGTATGAAAATATAAGCATTGCAATGAAACAACATACGTTATCCAGTCAAAGCACTAAGGAAGGGTTTAGTTCTTGAATGCAAAAAAGTGCATATTACATATATGTTATTTTTGATGCACAACGTTCTTCATGCACAATCCACATCTCTTCATTGCACAAAGCAACGAGTGTTGTTTTATTGCAATGCATAAAATATCGAACTTGTTCCTCTTTGCAATGAAAAGAAAATGTATGCATGTGCTTTCGCATGCATTTCTATTTTACAAACTAGATTGTTTGTGCACAGACGAGAAAACATCACGTTATGCCTTTTCATTGCAACGAAGAACAAGTTAGATTGTTATTCAATCCAATGAAACATATTAGGTGTTTTCTTTTCATTGCACAGAGAAACATGTTAGTTATTGCTTGCATATTCTTTAATGCACAACGTTAGACTTTAGATGTGTTTTCGTTGAACAATGGAATTAGTTATTTATTGCATGCGTTGTAAAGAAACAGCTAATCAACGATTTCTCTTCATCACAGAAATGCAACAACTAATGCAATTATTTCCCTTGTTACAAAACACATGCATTACACATCACTTTGTTGCACAAAATAACGAGTAAGTTATTGCATTGCACGACCGCTCAAGCGATGTTTTTTCGTCAATGCACAAAAGAATTAGTAGTAGAATCCATGCGAAAGAGTCAAAGGGTCCTCAAAGGTTTTAATAAATATTAACTTATTGACTTTTGATGATTTATAAGCTATAGATAGGTTCCTTTTTGTCCTAGTGAACATATTTCTGGCTTACGGGTACTTGATTCTAAGCCATAGAGAAGTCCATATCTGACCTATTGAACTAATTTCAGGTCTATGTTTCCTCAAAAGTTTTTAAATAATATAAACTGATAGACTCAATCTGATGTTATATACATACAGTAGGTTACTTTTTGGCCTACTGAACATATTTCTAGCCTATGGGTAATTAATTGATCCTTCTCATGATGTTATTTCAGCCAGAAAGATATTTGAAATACTGAACATGTTTCTGGCCCAAAAGTACTTGCTCTTGAACTTTCCATACATACTCATAGACTCCAATAGATGCTTCCTAAGACAAGGAAAAGTCCATATCTGACCTTTTGAACTAATTTCTGGTCAAAGGTTCCTCAAAAATTTTAAAACGATATAAACTTATAGACTCCTTCTGATTTTATATTACATAGGTCAATTTTTGACCTCCAGGAACAATTTTATGGCCCATGGGTCCTTGGTCTGTGGGTTATTATACCGAGAGATTTACTTCTCATGATGTCATTTCAGCCAGACAAATATTTGACCTACTGAACGTGTTTCTGGCCCAAAAGTACTTGATCTTGAACTTACCATACATACTCATAGCCTCCAACAGATGCTTCCTAAGCCATAGAGAACTCATTTCTGGTCAATGGTTCCTCAAAAGGTTTTAAACAATATATAGACTCTTGATGGTACATTAGCTATACATAGGTCAATTTTTGACCTCCAGAAACTTATATTTATGGTCCACGGGTATTTGATGTTTGGGTTAATATACCGAGAGCTTTGCTTCTCATGATGTCATTTCAGCCAGAAAAATATTTGACCTACTGAACATATTTCTGGCCCAAAAGTACTTGAGCTTGTACTTTCCATTCATACTCATAGACTCCAACAGATGCTTCCTAAGCCATAGAGAAGTCCATATCTGACATATGAACTCATTTCTGGTCAAAGGTTCCTCAAAAAGTTTAAAACAATATAAACTTTTATTCTCCTTGATCTTGAACTTTCCATACATACTCATAGACTCCAACAGATGCTCCCTAAGCCATAGAGAAGTCCATATCTGACCTATTGAACTCATTTCTGGTCAAAGGTTCCTCAAAAGGTTTTAAACAATATATAGACTCTTGATGTTACATTAGCTATACATAGGTCAATTTTTGACCTCCAGAAACTTATATTTATGGTCCACGGGTATTTGATGTTTGGGTTAATATACCGAGGCTTTGCTTCTCATGATGTAATTTCAGCCAGAAAGATATTTGACCTACTGAACATATTTCTGGCCCAAAAGTACTTGAACTTGTACTTTCCATTCATACTCATAGACTCCAACAGATGCTTCCTAAGCCATAGAGAAGTCCATATCTGACATATTGAACTCATTTCTGGTCAAAGGTTCCTCAAAAAGTTTAAAACAATATAAACTTTTAGAGTCCTTCTGATGTTATATTAGATATACATAGGTCAATTTTGACCTCCAGGAACACATTTATGGCACATTTCCAGAAGAAAATGTGAAGTGGAGTTTGAAGCAGCAAATCTCAGCACCCGGTTGCTAGGGTGTTCTGGGAGGTTGCTAAGTTGTTCTGGGTGGTTGCTAGGTGGTTTTTTTAGGGTATTCTGGGTGGTTGCTGTGGTGTTGCTATGCGGTTGCTAGGGTATTCTGGTTGGTTTGCGAAGGTGTTCTGGGTGGTTGCTCGGGTGTTGCTAGGCAGTTGCTCTGGGTGGTTGCTAGGGTGTTGCCAGATGGTTGCTGGGGTGTTCTGGTTTGTTTCTAGGGTGTTCTGGGTGGTTGCTAGGCTGTTGCTTGGTGGTTGCTAGGGTGTTCTGGTTGGTTGGAGATTTACTTCTCATGATGTCATTTCAGCCAGAAAAATATTTTCTGACATGTTTCTGACCCAAAAGTACTTGATCTTGAACTTTCCATACATACTCATAGACTATTTGTAATACAAGATTCTGACGTTATATTACATAGGTCAATTTTTGACCTCCATGAACACTTTTATGGCCCACGGGTACTTGATCTGTGGGTTAATATACCGAGAGATTTACATTTCATGATGTCATTTCAGCCAGACAAATATTTGACCTACTGAACATGTTGCTCGCCCAAAAGTACTTGATCTTGAACTTTCCATACATACTCATAGACTCCAACAGATGCTTCCTAAGCCATAGAGAAGTCCATATCTGACCTATTGAACTCATTTCTGGTCAAAGGTTCCTCAAAAGGTTTTAAACAATATATAGACTCCTGATGTTACATTAGCTATACATAGGTCAATTTTTGACCTCCAGAAACATATTTATGGTCCACGGGTATTTGATATTTGGGTTAATATACCGAGAGCTTTGCTTCTCATTATGTCATTCAGCCAGACAAATATTTGACCTACTGAACATGTTTCTGGCCCAAAAGTTCTTGATCTTGAACTTTCCATACATACTCATAGACTCCAACAGATGCTTCCTAAGCCATAGAGAAGTCCATATCTGACCTATTGAACTCATTTCTGGTCAAATGTTCCTCAAAAGGTTTTAAACAATATAAACTTTTATTCTCCTTCTGATGTTATAGTCAGAAGGAGTCTGACTACAACATCAGATAAAATAGATACATAGATAACTATAGCATCAGATAAAATAGATACATAGATACATTTTTGACCTCCAGGAACACATTAGCCGCGTTTCCACTGCCGGGCCAGGGCCGGGCCGTGCTAGTGCGTGCCAGGGCCAGTCGCGTTTCCACTGTCACTTCCGGGGCTTGATCGGGGCTTCCTCAGGGCCAACGGCCAGGATTTCTGGCCCGTCGAATACCTTGGGCCAGAGGGGGCCAGCTCGGGCTAGAGGCGTGCTCAAGGTAAAAGGCGGAGTTTATCGGTGTTATGGAACGTTATGATCTGAAGCAAGATGCACATAGGGGTGTCCATGTTTAACCGATTAACCGTTTAAAATTGCATAACATTTTAATTTGAACTGTAGGCCTATGCCAAATTCTGCGCAACAATATATAGGCTATATATAGCTACATATCGACGAATTTTCAGATATTTGTTTGATTTTTTTGCCCCTTAAACATTTAAAATATTTGACAAATTAATATGAAAAAAATATATATATTTTACTGGTTTTCTGAGGCCAAATTAGAACCTGGAAATGATATTTTCCCCGCAGTACTGAATGAGAAGAGCCGTAACCACAGCCTACAGAAAGGGGATTTATGGGTGATTTATAGGCTATAGCTAATAAATGTGTCTGATAATAAAATAATATAAAATAACGAGGCATTAATTGTTTATTAATAAACTATTGTTTTCTAAATGATTTTCGGCTAAAAACATATCTCCATCTCCGGATGCACATTTAGAGAGAAATTAAGCTACATAAACATAGAAGATATTGGCTTTCGATTCGAATTTGTTCGTTTTAAATTAGACATTTAAAGCTTTAATCTACAAAGGATATAACCCCTGTAGACTAAAGCTTTAAATGTCTAATTTAAAACGAACAAATTCGAATGCGGTGGCTGTTTCAGGTCTCGCGCTTCAGTTCACGGAGATCATGAAGCGCGCCTTGATTAATTGTTAAAGCACAACGTTTTCTTGTTATAAATAAATGTATTTGCGAATAATGTATTATTATTTTCTGTATGACCAGAAATGAAAGAGTATTTTAAGTTGTTTCCACTGAAAGAAATGCACTGAAACTGCAAGTGTTCACATGGGCGTCTCGCAGCCATCAGTGCGTGCTCCACACACATTGATATGCGCTGATATTTGTCAAAAATATTGTGTTTATTTGTGCTCTGTTCCTTTTTTGGATAAAGGCGTCTTCTACATATGCAGCCTAATAAAATGTTACAATAATGATGATGATGATGGTTATTATTATTATTATTATTTGCAGACACAGAGTTTTTGTGAAATGGACGTTTTGCTTATTTTAAATTGGCAATTTCAGTTTGAAGGGTGATGGAAATGGGGCTTTAACTGCTCCGTACTTGCTGCGTTTTATTTCTATAAATTAATTTAGTTTCAAATGGGGTCCAATCAGTTATTAAAGGTGTTAAAAATTTACTCTGTATCTCGAGGTTGCGGCGCGCACACTATGCACCGAGTATTAACCGATGGGCCTCGGTTAACGATTAATGAATAACTTGAAAACGTGCCCGCAGCCCTACTTGTTATATCGCGCAAAAAATCGCTGCTTGAAATGGAGAATCGCCTGTACTGGTCTCGGGACACTATTGCAGCCACTACGGCAGGTGAGTTAATATACATGCTATCTTCCTAATTTAAAAAATTTATTAATTCATAATACCCGCTGAAATGGGTTGGGTTTTATGACGTTTGATCCTGAAAGGCGTGTTAGGGGTGGGGTCTGGGGCAGCGCTGTGGGGCTACTGGCCCGGCAGTGGAAACGCAAGCCCGGTGCTTGAGGCCCGAGGCCACTAGCTCGGCCCGGCTCGCTGTTAGCTCTGGCCCAGCCCTAGCCCGGCAGTGGAAACGCGGCTATTTATGGCACATTTCCAGAAGAAAATGTGAAGTGGAGCTTGAAGCGGCAAATCTCACCACCCCGTTGCTAGGGTATTTTGGGTTGTTGCTACGGTGTTCTGGGTGGTTGCTAGGTGTTTTTTTAGGGTATTCTGGGTGGTTGATAAAAGTGTTGCTATACCGTTGTTAGGGTATTCTGGGTGGTTACTAAGGTGTTCTGGGTGGTTGCTAGGGTGTTGCTAGGCGGTTGCCGGGGTGTTTTGGGTGGTTGCTAGGGTGTTGCTAGCTGGTTGCTGGGGTGTTCTGGTTTGTTGCTAGGTGGTTGCTAGGGTGTTCTGGTTGATTGGAGATTTACTTCTCATGATGTTATTTAAGGCAGAAAAATATTTTACCTACTGAACATATTTCTGTCACAAAAGTTCTTGATCTTGAACTTTCCACACAGACTCAGAGACTCCAATAGATGCTTCCTAAGCCATAGAGAAGTCCATATCTGGCCTATTGAACTCATTTCTAGTCAAAGGTTCCTCAAAAGGTTTTAAACAATATAAACTTTTATTCTCCTTCTGATGTTATAGTCAGAAGGAGTCTGACTACAACATCAGATAAAATAGATACATTGATAACTATAGCATCAGATAAAATAGATACATAGATACATTTTTGACCTCCAGGAACACATTTATGGCACATTTCCAGAAGAAAATGTGAAGTGGAGCTTGAAGCGGCAAATCTCACCACCCCGTTGCTAGGGTATTCTGGGATGTTGCTACGGTGTTCTGGGTGGTTGCTAGGTGGTTTTTTAAGGGTATTCTGGGTGGTTGATATATGTGTTGCTATACCGTTGCTAGGGTATTCTGGGTGGTTACTAAGATATTCTGGGTGGTTGCTAGGGTGTTGCTAGCTGGTTGGTGGGGTGTTCTGGTTTGTTGCTAGGGTGTTGCTAGGTGGTTGCTAGGTTGTTCTGGTTGATTGGAGATTTACATAGGTCATAGCTATACAGACCTATGCTATACATAGGTCAATTTTTGACCTCCAGAAACACATTTATGGTCCACGGGTATTTGATGTTTGGGTTAATATACCGAGAGCTTTGCTTCTTATGATGTCATTTCAGCCAGAAAGATATTTGACCTACTGAACATATTTCTGGCCCAAAAGTACTTGAGCTTGTACTTTCCATTCATACTCATAGACTCCAACAGATGCTTCCTAAGCCATAGAGAAGTCCATATCTGACATATTGAACTCATTTCTGTTCAAAGGTTCCTCAAAAAGATTAAAACAATATAAAATTTTAGAGTCTTTCTGATGTTATATTAGATATACATAGTTCAATTATGACCTCCAGGAACACATTTATGGCACATTTCCAGAAGAAAATGTGAAGTGGAGCTTGAAGCGGCAAATCTCAGCACCCGGTTGCTAGGGTGTTCTGGGAGGTTGCTACGTTGTTCTGGGTGGTTGCTAGGTGTTTTTTTAGGGTATTCTGAGTGGTTGCTGTGGTGTTGCTATGCGGTTGCTAGGGTATTCTGGGTGGTTGTGAAGGTGTTCTGGGTGGTTGCTAGGATGTTGCTAGGCGGTTGCTGGGGTGTTCTGGGTGGTTGCTAGGATGTTGCCAGATGGTTGCTGGGGTGTTCTGGTTTGTTTCTAGGGTGTTCGGGGTGGTTGCTAGGATGTTGCTTGGTGGTTGCTAGGGTGTTCTGGTTGGTTGGAGATTTACTTCTCATGATGTCATTTCAGCCAGAAAAATATTTTACCTACTGAACATGTTTCTGACCCAAAAATACTTGATCTTGAACTTTCCATACATACTCATAGACTATGTAATATAACATTCTGATGTTATATTACATCGTTCAATTTTTGACCTCCATGAACACTTTTATGGCCCACGGGTACTTTATCTGTGGGTTAATATACAGAGAGATTTACATCTCATCATGTCATTTCAGCCAGACAAATATTTGACCTACTGAACATGTTTCTGGCCCAAAAGTACTTGATCTTGAACTTTCCATACATACTCATAGACTCCAACAGATGCTTTCTAAGCAATAGAGAAGTCCATATCTGACCTATTGAACTCATTTCTGGTCAAAGGTTCCTCAAAAGGTTTTAAACAATATAAACTTTTATTCTCCTTCTGCTGTTATAGTCAGAAGGAGTCTGACTACAACATCAGATAAAATAGATACATTGATAACTATAGCATCAGATAAAATAGATACATAGATACATTTTTGACCTCCAGGAACACATTTATGGCACATTTCCAGAAGAAAATGTGAAGTGGAGCTTGAAGCGGCAAATCTTAGCACCCGGTTGCTAGGGTGTTCTGGGAGGTTGCTACGTTGTTCTGGGTGGTTGATAGGTGTTTTTTTTAGGGTATTCTGGGTGATTGCTGTGGTGTTGCTATGCGGTTGCTAGGGTATTCTGGGTGGTTGCGAAGGTGTTCTGGGTGGTTGCTAGGGTGTTGCTAGGCGGTTG
The DNA here is from genome assembly GCF_016745375.1 of Pimephales promelas. The sequence continues at coordinate 44,689 of NW_024121146.1, forward strand.
CTGGGGTGTTCTGGGTGGTTGCTAGGGTGTTGCCAGATGGTTGCTGGGGTGTTCTGGTTTGTTTCTAGGGTGTTCTGGGTGGTTGCTAGGCTGTTGCTTGGTGGTTGCTAGGGTGTTCTGGTTGGTTGGAGATTTACTTCTCATGATGTCATTTCAGCCAGAAAAATATTTGACCTACTGAACATGTTTCTGGCCCAAAAGTACTTGATCTTGAACTTTCCATACATACTCATAGACTATTTGTAATATAAGATTCTGATGTTATATTACATAGGTCAATTTTTGACCTCCATGAACACTTTTATGGCCCACTGGTACTTGATCTGTGGGTTAATATACCGAGAGATTTACATCTCATGATGTCATTTCAGCCAGACAAATATTTGACCTACTGAACATGTTGCTCGCCCAAAAGTACTTGATCTTGACCTTTCCATACATACTCATAGACTCCAACAGATGCTTCCTAAGCCATAGAGAAGTCCATATCTGACCTATTGAACTCATTTCTGGTCAAAGGTTCCTCAAAAGGTTTTAAACAATATATAGACTCCTGATGTTACATTAGCTATACATAGGTCAATTTTTGACCTCCAGAAACTTATATTTATGGTCCACGGGTATTTGATGTTTGGGTTAATATACCGAGAGCTTTGCTTCTCATGATGTCATTTCAGCCAGAAAGATATTTGACCTACTGAACATATTTCTGGCCCAAAAGTACTTGAGCTTGTACTTTCCATTCATACTCATAGACTCCAACAGATGCTTCCTAAGCCATAGAGAAGTCCATATCTGACATATTGAACTCATTTCTGGTCAAAGGTTCCTCAAAAAGTTTAAAACAATATAAACTTTTAGAGTCCTTCTGATGTTATATTAGATATACATAGGTCAATTTTGACCTCCAGGAACACATTTATGGCACATTTCCAGAAGAAAATGTGAAGTGGAGCTTGAAGCAGCAAGTCTCAGCACCCGGTTGCTGGGGTGTTCTGGGAGGTTGCTACGTTGTTCTGGGTGGTTGCTAGGTGTTTTTTTTAGGGAATTCTGGGTGGTTGCTATGGTGTTGCTATGCGGTTGCTACGGTATTCTGGTTGGTTTGCGAAGGTGTTCTGGGTGGTTGCTAGGGTGTTGCCAGATGGTTGCTGGGGTGTTCTGGTTTGTTTCTAGTGTGTTCTGGGTGGTTGCTAGGCTGTTGCTTGGTGGTTGCTAGGGTGTTCTGGTTGGTTGGAGATTTACTTCTCATGATGTCATTTCAGCCAGAAAAATATTTTACCTACTGAACATGTTTCTGACGCAAAAGTACTTGATCTTGAACTTTCCATACACACTCATAGACTATGTAATATAACATTCTGATGTTATATTACATAGGTCAATTTTTGATCTCTATGAACGGGTACTTGACCTTCTGATGTTATATTAGATATACATAGTTTAATTTTGACCTCCAGGAACACATTTATGGCACATATACAGAAGAAAATGTGAAGTGGAGCTTGAAGCGACAAATCTCACCACCCCGTTGCTAGGGTATTCTGGGTTGTTGCTACGGTGTTCTGGGTGGTTGCTAGGTGTTTTTTTAGGGTATTCTGGGTGGTTGCTATGGTGTTGCTATGCGGTTGCTCTGGGTGGTTGCTTGGGTGTTGCCAGATGGTTGCCTGGGTGTTCTGGTTTGTTTCTAGGGTGTTCTGGGTGGTTGCTAGGCTGTTGCTTGGTGGTTGCTAGGGTGTTCTGGTTGGTTGGAGATTTACTTCTCATGATGTCATTTCAGCCAGAAAGATATTTGACCTACTGAACATATTTCTGGCCCAAAAGTACTTGAGCTTGTACTTTCCATCCATACTCATAGGCTCCAACAGATGCTTCCTAAGCCATAGAGAAGTCCATATCTGACATATTGAACTCATTTCTGGTCAAAGGTTCCTCAAAAAGTTTAAAACTATATAAACTTTTAGATTCCTTCTGATGTTAAATTAGATATACATAGGTCAATTTTGACCTCCAGGAACACATTTATGTCACATTTCCAGAAGAAAATGTGAAGTGGAGCTTGAAGCGGCAAATCTCAGCACCCGGTTGCTAGGGTGTTCTGGGAGGTTGCTACGGTGTTCTGGGTGGTTGCTAGGTGGTTTTTTAGGGTATTCTGGGTGGTTGCTGTGGTGTTGCTATGCGGTTGCTAGGGTATTCTGGGTGGTTACGAAGGTGTTCTGGGTGGTTGCTAGGGTGTTGCTAGGCAGTTGCTGGGGTGTTCTGGGTGGTTGCTAGGGTGTTGCCAGATGGTTACTGGGGTGTTCTGGTTTGTTTCTAGGGTGTTCTGGGTGGTTGCTAGGCTGTTGCTTGGTAGTTGCTAGGGTGTTCTGGTTGGTTAGAGATTTACTTCTCATGATGTCATTTCAGCAAGAAAAATATTTTACCTACTGAACATGTTTCTGGCCCAAAAGTACTTGATCTTGAACTTTCCATACATACTCATAGACTATGTAATATAAGATTCTGATGTTATATTACATAGGTCAATTTTTGACCTCCATGAACACTTTTATGGCCCACGTGTACTTGATCTGTGGGTTAATATACCAAGAGATTTACATCTCTGTCACAGTCTTCGTCTTCACCTGTTTGTCTCGTCATCTGCACCACGCTTCCCCGGATCCTTTTGTTTCCTCTCCTGATCTCACTCCCTCATCAGCCACCTGTTCCTCGTCTGTTCATCATTTTCACCTGTTTGCACTCCATTTAGTTTGATTCCTCTGTCTATTTAGTTGCATAGTTCAGTCTGTCTTTGTCAGTCGATGTTGTTCTTATGGTGAATGTTACCTGTGTGAAACCCCGTCCTCCTGCCTGTATGTTTAAAATAAATACGTTACGTTGTTAATCTGGATTCCTCCCGCTACTTCAGTCTGCACTCCTGCACTCCACCCCCGCACCGCGTGACAGATCGACTGACCCACATTTAACTGAGTATTATGGACCTTCCAGCGGTAAGCCTCCTCTGTCTGGACCAGGAAGACCGCTCCCTGGAGTCCCATACCAGGGACTTTCTGGAGTTGGCGTTCCACACTCACTATTCGGACCGCTCGCTGTGTGTTTTCTACATCGCCAGCCTCAGCGAGCGGTCCCGGGCACGCCTCCCAGGGAGCGGTCCAGCAGATGATTTCCTCGCCTGTGTGGAGTGGGTGCTGGTGTGCTGTGAATCCCTATTCTACGTGGAAGAAGTCACCAGCACCACTCCAAACCCTGAACCCTCATCTTCTCTGGTCACCGTCAGCCCAGCCGAGTCCGCGCTCACCGTCAGCCCTGCCGAGCCCGCGCTCACCGTCAGCCCTGCCGAGCCCGCGCTCACCGTCAGCCCTGCCGAGCCTGCGCGCACCGTCAGCCCTGCCGAGCCTGCGCGCACCGTCAGCCCTGCCGAGCCCGCGCTCACCGTCAGCCCTGCCGAACCTGCGCACACCGTCAGCCCCCCCGAGCCGAAACTCCCCTCACCGCTGGTTCCGTCCAGCTCTCCAGAGACTGAATGCTCTTCACCGCTGGTCCCGTCCAGCTCTCCAGAGACTGAATGCTCTTCCCCGCTGGTTCCGTCCAGCTCTCCAGAGATTGAATGCTCTTCCCCGCTGGTTCCGTCCAGCTCTCCAGAGATTGAATGCTCTTCACCGCTGGTTCCGTCCAGCTCTCCAGAGACTGAATGCTCTTCACCGCTGGTCCCGTCCAGCTCTCCAGAAACTGAATGCTCTTCACCGCTGGTCCCGTCCAGCTCTCCAGAGACTGAATGCTCTTCCCCGCTGGTTCCGTCCAGCTCTCCAGAGATTGAATGCCCTTCCCCGCTGGTTCCGTCCAGCTCTCCAGAGATTGTATGCTCTTCACCGCTGGTTCCGTCCAGCTCTCCAGAGATTGAATGCTCGTCACTGCTGGTTCCGTCCAGCCCACCAGAGACTGTAAGCTCTTCACTGCTGGTTCCGTCCAGCCATCCAGAGACTGTATGCTCGTCACTGCTGGTTCCGACCAGTCCACCAGAAACTGAACGCTCGTCACTGCTGGTTCCGTCCAGCCCACCAGAGACTGTAAGCTCTTCACTGCTGGTTCCGTCCAGCCATCCAGAGACTGTATGCTCGTCACTGCTGGTTCCGTCCAGCCCACCAGAGACGGTAAGCTCTTCACTGCTGGTTCCGTCCAGCCATCCAGAGACTGTATGCTCTTCACTGCTGGTTCCGTCCAGCCCTCCAGAGACGGTATGCTCTTCACTGCTGGTCCCGTCCAGTCTCTCCGAGCCCGAGCTCTCTTCCTCGCTGGGCCCGACCAGACCAGCCCCAGAGACCGTCCTGCCCGAGACCTTCCACTCCCCATCTGCCCTTCACCCGGGGACTCAACCCAAATATTTTTTTGGGGGGGGCCCAGTGTCCCAGCCACGGCCGCCTGAAGGGCTCTCACCGCCGTGGCCGCCCGAAGGGCTCTCACCGCCGTGGCCGCCCGAAGGGCTCTCACCGCCGTGGCCTCCCGAAGGGCTCTCACCGCCGTGGCCTCCGAAGGGCTCTCACCGCCGTGGCCTCCCGAAGGGCTCTCACCGCCGTGGCCTCCCGAAGGGCTCTCACCGCCGTGGCCTCCCGAAGGGCTCTCACCGCCGTGGCCGCCCGAAGGGCTCTCACCGCCGTGGCCTCCCGAAGGGCTCTCACCGCCGTGGCCGCCCCGAAGGGCTCTCACCGCCGTGGCCTCCCGAAGGGCTCTCACCGCCGTGGCCTCCCGAAGGGCTCTCACCGCCGTGGCCTCCCGAAGGGTCCTCGCATCCTGCTCCGCCCTGGCCACGCCCTCATCCTGCTCCGCCCTGGCCACGCCCTCATCCTGCTCCGCCCTGGCCACGCCCTCATCCTGCTCCGCCCTGGCCACGCCCTCATCCTGCTCCGCCCTGGCCACGCCCTCATCCTGCTCCGCCCTGGCCACGCCCTCATCCTGCTCCGCCCTGGGGGGCTTCCTGCGCCTGACCACGTCCTCCACGGCCTCCAGGGCGCCCACCCCCCCTCCCCGCTGATGTTACGGCGTGAGGTCACGCCTACCGGGAGGGGGGAGTGATGTCACAGTCTTCGTCTTCACCTGTTTGTCTCGTCATCTGCACCACGCTTCCCCGGATCCTTTTGTTTCCTCTCCTGATCTCACTCCCTCATCAGCCACCTGTTCCTCGTCTGTTCATCATTTTCACCTGTTTGCACTCCATTTAGTTTGATTCCTCTGTCTATTTAGTTGCATCTTATTCAGTCTGTCTTTGTCAGTCGATGTTGTTCTTATGGTGAATGTTACCTGTGTGAAACCCCGTCCTCCTGCCTGTATGTTTAAAATAAATACGTTACGTTGTTAATCTGGATTCCTCCCGCTACTTCAGTCTGCACTCCTGCACTCCACCCCCGCACCGCGTGACAATCTCAAGATGTCATTTCTGCCAGACAAATATTTGGCCTACTGAACATATTTCTGGCCCAAAAGTACTTGAGCTTGTACTTTCCATTCATACTCATAAACTCCAACAGATGCTTCCTAAGCCATAGAGAAGTCCATATCTGACATATAGAACTCATTTCTGGTCAAAGGTTCCTCAAAAAGTTTAAAACAATATAAACTCCTTCTGATGTTATATTAGATATACATAGGTCAATTTTGACCTCCAGGAACACATTTATGGCACATTTCCAGAAGAAAATGTGAAGTGGAGCTTGAAGCGGCAAATCTCACCACCCCGTTGCTAGGGTATTCTGGGTTGTTGCTATGGTGTTCTGGGTGGTTGCTAGGTGGTTTTTTTAGGGTATTCTGGGTGGTTGATATATGTGTTGCTATACCGTTGCTAGGGTATTCTGGGTGGTTACTAAGGTGTTCTGGGTGGTTGCTAGGGTGTTGCTAGCTGGTTGCTGGGGTGTTCTGGTTTGTTGCAAGGGTGTTGCTAGGTGGTTGCTAGGGTGTTCTGGTTGATTGGAGATTTACTTCTCATGATGTCATTTAAGGCAGAAAAATATTTTACCTACTGAACATGTTTCTGTCCCAAAAGTTCTTGATCTTGAACTTTCCATACAGACTCATAGACTCCAATAGATGCTTCCTAAGCCATAGAGAAGTCCATATTTGGCCTATTGAACTCATTTCTAGTCAAAAGTTCCTCAAAATAGTTTAAAACAATATAAACTTATAGATTCCTTCTGATGTTATATTATCTATACATAGGTCAATTTTTGACCTCCAGGAACACATTTATGACCCACGGGTACTTGATCTGTGGGTTAATATACCGATAGATTTACTTCTCGTGATGTCATTGAACTCATTTCAGGTCAAATGTTCCTCAAAAAGTTTAAAACAATATACATTTTTAGACTCCTTCTGATGTTATATTAGATATACTGTGATAGAGTGCAATGCTCTGAAGGGATAATACTGGTCTGACAGTTTCTTTTGACAGAGCTCCGGTCAAGGAGAAGGGCACGGAGAAATTATTCCAGCAAACTTTTTAATTATTGAAGTTTGAGTATAGACATCGTTGTACAAACAGTAATATATGCATTTCTGTGTGTGTGGTCTATAAAAGAAACAAGAAAATAAAATAATATTAGTCACGATGTACAAAGTATGAATAGGTACAAATGTATACAGTAATATCCAATATAATAATAAACATTGAATTAGAATTCTAAAACAAATCAGTTTAGTCAAATATAAATCGGAAAGAGCCATAAATAACTAGTATACAAGCGGATTAATGGCCAAATATACATTCTAAATGGATTCGGCGTTCTTTACTTCCCTCTAGTGGAAGCGAGTGCAACTGCACCCCATGCTCTCAGCACGTGAGGGGCTCGGAGCGGGAACTAGACTCTAAGCGCGTCTAAAGACGACACATCGGCTAAACACGATTTAACTGTCGGACTAAAGGACATAATAACTGAAATATAGCACTCAAGAATACAGCTAAAGCTGAAATAGTGTAAAGGAAACAATCTCCAGTCCGATATATCTTATAACAGTCTCTTAAAACCTCTTAACTAACAAATACACAAAGGTATGCATGTAAGAGACTTAACAGGAAAAACAGATAACAGTAAGCAATATCTAAACAAGTCCGATGGCAATATTTGTATCTTATTACTGAATGAAACTTACTTTCACTTATATTACGCACACGAGGGCTACCATCCCACAGAATGCAGAGTCGGTAATAAGGAAATGACGCACACAGAACGGAAATTATATCACTACAGTTTCAAAATAAAAGACTTTCTGACATATACATAGGTCAATTTTTGACCACCAGGAACACATTTAAGGCAAATTTCCAGAAGAAAATGTGAAGTTGAGCCTGAAGTGGCAAATCTCACCACCCGGTTGCTAGCTTGTTCTGGGTGGTTGCTAGGTGGTTGTTAGGTGGTTGCTATGGTGTTTTTATGTAATTGCTAGGGTATTCTGTGTGGTTGCTAAGGTGCTAATGTTGCTAGGTTGTTGCTAGGCTGTTGCCAGGTTATTCTGGATGGTTGCTAGGGTGTTGCTAGGTGGTTGCTGGGGTGTTCTTGTTTGTTGGTGGGGGTTTCTGGGTGGTTGCTAGGGTGTTGCTAGGATGTTTTAGGTCGTTACTATGGTATTCTGGGTTGTTGCTATGGTGTTTACAGGTGGTTGGTAGTGTTCACATATGGTTACTATAGAGTTTCAATAATGTTTTTGGCATGATTCAGCTCTTAACTAATCGATTCTTTTATTACATTTCATGTTTATATTGTTTGAAACCTTTTGAGGACCCTTTTACCATAACAATATAAACTTATAGACTCCTTCTGATGTTGTATTAGCTATAAATGGGTAAATTTTTGACCTATGTAACACATTTATGGCACATTTCTAGAAGAAAATGCGAAGTGGTGCTTGGAGTGGCAAATCTCACCACCCGGTTGCTAGGGTGTTCCCGAAGGTTGCTAGGGTGTTCTGGCTGGTTGCTAGGTGGTTGCTAGGGTGTTCTGGGTGGTTGCTAGGGTGTTGCTAGGTGGTTGCTAGGGTGGTCTGGTTGGTGGCTAGGGTGTTGCTAAGGTCTTCTGGGTGGTTGCTAGGTGGTTGCTAGAGTGTTGCTAGGGTGTTCTGGGTGGTTGCTAGGGTGTTTTAGGTGGTTTACTATGGTAGTCTGTGTTGTTCCTATGGTGTTTCTAGGTGGTTGGTAGTGTCCAAATTACTATAGAGTTTTTATAATGTTTTTGGCAATTGATTTATATATCATCAAAAGGAGTCCATAAGTTTTTCAGAAATAATTTCAATAGGTCAGATGTGGACAATTCTATATCGCCTAGGAACCATCATAAGGAGTCTATGAGTATGTAAAAAGTTCAAGATCAAGTGACATGGGCAAGAAATATAGTCTGTAGGTCAAATATCTGTCTGGCATGATAAAAAGGTCATTCTGTATAGTATTCTGATTTTCAAAGAACACTTTAGCCAGAAATATGTTCAGTAGTTAAAATAAGGACACTTGTATGGCTTCAGTAACATCAAAAGGAGTTATTGAGTATGTTTAGAATGTTCAAGATCAAGTACTCGTGGGCAAGAACTATGTTCATTAGGTCAAAAAGGAACCTATCTATAGCTCATGTAATATCAGAAGGAGTCTAAAAGTTTTTCTTGTTTAAAAAAATTTGAGGACCCTTTGACCAGACATGAGTTAAATACTTAAGATATGGACAGAAAGGAACCTATCTACTATAGCTCATGTAATATCAGAAGGAGTGTCAAAGTTTTTCTTGTATAAAAACTTTTGAGGACCAGACATGAGTTAAATACTAAAGATATGGACATTCATATGGCTTAAGAAGCATCAAAAGGAGTCTATGAGAATTTATAGAAAGTTCGAGACCTAAGTACTCGTCGGCCAGGACTATGTTTGTGGGTCAAAGAGGAACCTCTAGGCTCTAAGAAGTAGCATAAGAAGTAGTCTATTTAGTATGTATAGAAAGTTCAATATCAGGTACTCGTGGGACAGATATATGTTCAGTCGGTCAAATATCTTCCTGCTCATAAAACATCATAAGTAGTAAATATCAATGTATAGTAACCTAATGATCAAGTACCCTTTGACCAGAAATGAGTTCAATGGGTCAGATACTGTATAAACAATCCATATGGCTAATATGTTCATTAGGTAAAATAAGGACTCTTGTAAGGCTTCAGTAACATCAAAAGGAGTCAATGTGCATGTTTAGAAAGTTTAAGATCTACTCGTGGGCCAGAACTATGTTCAGTAGGTCAAATAGGAACCTTTGTATAGCTTATATATCATCAAAAGGTGTCTATAAGCTTATATTGTTTAAAAACGTTTGAAGACCCTTTTACCAGAAATGAGCTCAATAGCTATACTATGCACGGTAAAGCTCATGTGATGTTTTCTCGTCTGTGCACAAATAAATTAGTTTGTAAAATAGAAAGGCATGCAAAATCACGTTATATCTTTTCATTGCAACTAGGAACAAGATAAATATGTTATGTAATGCAATGAAACACATCTTAGGTGTTTTCTTTTCATTGCACAGAGGTTAGTTATTTTGTGCATATGCATACAATAACTAACCTGTAATTGTGTTTCATGCAGTGCGATGAAACACATCTTAGGTGTTTTCTTTTCATTGCACAGATGTTAGTTATTGCGTGTGTGGCAGTACGAGTTAGTCTGATGAGCTGGTGTTCCCTTGGTCACTCCCCGTGTGAAGCTCCCTCCTATAAATAGCGCGTAATCCTTCTGACGCCCTCTCCTGCTCATCGGTGACCGGAAGTTGCGTTGTGCGTCCGGGTCCCTCTCTCCGTGTGTGCGTTGTTGCGCTAACAGGTAGGGTAGTGGCTTTGCTGTCTCCGTGCGAACATTGTTTCCTGCCGTCCTGCTTACTAGTATTATGTGGTTACTGGCGTTCGTAGATCTCCGGCCGGATGGACGAACTCTCATCTCGTCGTTCAATTCATTGAACCACTGAACACACTGCATTATCAGTGCCGTGGGCACTCGTCGAGCTTTCTCCCTCGGGTACGTCTGAACGATGGGTATGTATCTCAGATGACGTGGGATTTATATCTAGTTTCTTATTAATTGGGGGTTAATGGTAGTTTTTCTTTGTGTAGCTAACAGGAATGAGGCCAGTTTAGCCGGAGATCATCACTAGCTGCACAGGACCGATTCGCTGGCTGCTGTTTTGCTGTTGCCTATTTGCCTGACAACTATATAGTGCCTTTTGTGCCTGTGTTTAAGGTGCTGTACATTGCCGTGTTTTATTTATGTCTCCGTTTGCCACATGTGCCACTTTGCCCGGGCCACTGCCTCATTGGTGTAAATAGCATATCAGCGACTGATCGCTGTATGCTCGTCGATCACGGCCACCGGGTAGTTACGGCTGTCTGGCCAAGAGTATGTGGCATTTGGTTCGGAGTGCTATTGTTTTTATGATACGTGACTAGCTCAAGGGGTTTGGGGCTTTATATTATAATTTTGTCAATGTAAGAAGTTTGTTTTTTTGGGTTTGCTTTCTTTTGGTTTGTTTGTTTTGATTCCAATTTAGATTAAAGTTGCATTTATACTTCAATTTGATTTATTTTTTTTGATTTACTGAGTTTGTGTATATATATATATATTTATATATATATTTTTCTTTATACTGCTGTATTATAACCATTGTTGGTTTTGGCAGTCATTTTGTGTTTTAAGTTTATTATTTTGATTTACTGAGTTGGGAAATATTTATTTGTTCGTTTCTTGTGATATTTCTACTGCCTTTGTAGATCCATTGTAGGGTTCGGCAGTTATTGTTTATATTTTGTGAAGGTTATTTTGATTTTCTTTGATTATTGAATTGAGAACATTTATTTATTTGTTTATTTTCTTTTGATATTTTTACTGCCCCTTTAGAGCCTTAGTTGGTTCTGGCAGTTATTGTTTATTTTGTGATAAGAAAAATATTGATTTTCTGATTTCTGTATTTTCTTTTTGGTAAATCTTTGTTGAAAGAGTGTGTGTTTTATTTGCGTACTTCTTTGGTTTTCTTTTTTTTTCTGTTGCAGTAGCTGAGAGCCGGTGGAGGTATTGGTGTCTGGGTGGTGTTGTCCCCGTTTGGAGTGCTGTGGACTTCCCTGTTTGCATTTGCTATTATTGGGGGTGTTTGTGTGTTTACTGGGGGGGTGTTTTGGGATCTTTTACCACCTTTTGAATACTTTGCCTCCATCGGTAAGCCTCAGCAATTTTGTTTTTTTGTTTTTGTTTGTTTTGTGTTCTCTTCCCCGAGAGACAATTGTTTTAAACTGTTAAATTATTGAAATTAATAAATGCTGTGCTTCCAAAATTGAACACTGTCTTTGGCTCTATTGTACACGAATCTGTGTGTCTTTAGCTGTTGGATTTATAGAGCTTGGGTAGAAAAAAAATCATTCTCTGGGTGAAATTCCCAGAGTGGCGTAGTCGGTGTTTAGTCTGTCCTGGTTTAGAACGCCACACGTGCATATGCATAACGAGGAACAAGTTAGATATGTCATGCAGTGCGATGAAACACATCTTAGGTGTTTTCTTTTCATTGCACAGAGGTTAGTTTTTGCGTGCATATGCATAACGAGGAACAAGTTAGATATGTCATGCAATGCAATGAAACATGTTAGGTGTTTTCTTTTCACTGCAGAGAGGTTAGTTATTGCGTGCATATGCATAACGAGGAACAAGTTAGATCTGTCATGCAATGCGATGAAACACATCTTAGGTGTCTTCTTTTTACTGCACAGAGGTTAGTGATTGCGTGCATAACGAGGAACAAATTAGATCTGTCATACAATGCAATGAAACACATGAGGTGTTTTCTTTTCACTGCAGAGAGGTTAGTTATTGCGTGCATATGCATAACGAGGAACAAGTTAGATATGGCATGCAGTGCGCTGAAACACATCTTGGGTCTTTTCTTTTCACTGCGCCGAGGTTAGTTATTGCGTGCATATGCATATCGATGAACAAGTTAGATATGTCATGCAACGCGATGAAGCACATCTTGGGTGTTTTCTTTTCATTGCACAGAGGTTAGTTATTGCGTGCATATGCATAACGAGGAACAAGTTAGATATGTCATGCAACACACTGAAACACATCTTGGGTATTTCCTTTTCATTGCACAGAGGTAGTTATTGCGTGCATAAGCATAACGAGGAACAAGTTAGATATGTCATGCAATGCAATGAAACTAACACAGTCTCATCCCAAATCGTCATATAACTGACGTTTTGGGACGTATTTTGACCATACGTCAATATCCGCCTTTTTAGGGCCCCCTTAAACGTCGGTAGATGGCGATCCCGGGCCGTCATACAACTGACGCTTTACCTTTAACGTCAGTTAGGTGACGGGTTAGGTTTAGGGTTAAGTTTAGGTATGGGGTAGAGTTAGGATCCCATAACCTCATCTACCGACGTTTAAGGGGGCCCTAAAAAGGCGAATATTGACGTATGGTCAAAAGACGTCCAAAACGTCAGTTATATGACGATTTGGGATGAGACGGGTTGATGAAACACATGTTAGATCTTTTCTTTTCATTGCACAGAGGTTAGTTATTGCGTGCATAAGCATAACGAGGAACAAGTTAGATATGTCATGCAATGCAATGCAATGAAACAAATGTTAGGTGTTTTTTTTTCACTGCAGAGAGGTTAGTTATTGCGTGCATATGCATAACGAGGAACAAGTTAGATATGTCATGCAGTGCGATGAACGAATCGGTTACCTAACGTAACCTCGGTTCTCTCTAGATGAGGGAACGAGTATTGCGTAAGCTAGCTTACGCTACGGGAAAGATTCATCTTTGCTGAGAAGTTGAAGCCAAAAAATTATTCCATAATTTGTAATCATTGTCGACGCAGTCTCTTCTGAGGCAGACCATGAGCGGGCTAGCTAGCGGCTCATTGTTCGCTCAGAGAGAATGCACGAACCTATGGAGAGCGGCGCTGAGTCCGCGGCCAATGAGCGGACGGCGCTCGCTCACTGCGTCACAGCCCGCCAAGAGGGGCGTGGCTACAGTGTATAAAGGTCGCTCTCCCAGCTCGTTCGTTGATTCTGTAGCATGAAGCGAAACGCTAGTGGCGCAAGCACGGCCGGGAACGCAATACTCGTTCCCTCATCTAGAGAGAACCGAGGTTACGTTAGGTAACCGATTCGTTCTCTTACGAGAGGTTCTCTCGTATTGCGTAAGCTAGCTTACGCTACGGGAACACCTGGTCAACGCCGTGCGCTAAGTAACCACTAAGCATCCCAGGGGGAAAAACACTGGGGGAATCTTTAAGTGGATGAAGATAATAAGGCGGCCAGCATAGCGGCCGTTATCATCTAGTGCAAAAACGCCCAAAGGCGGCCGGCGAAGCGGGCGTGATGTGTAGCTAATGCATAAGCACATAGGGGAACACAAGGGGTGAGCCGGTTGTGATGGAACTCCCGATAGTGCGGCTTCTATAGGAGAGCTGTGAGTACTAGACCGCCAGAATTTTAGCCTGTAAGGCTGGAACTTCCAAGTTATAAAATCTGACAAAAGTGGAGGGGGAGGCCCATCCGCAGCACACACAAATGTCGTGAATGGAAATCCCGCAGGACCATGCCCACGATGAGGCCATGCCTCTGGTGGAATGAGCCCTGATGCCCAGAGGGCAAGGCAGGTCTTTAGCGGCATAAGCAGAGGCAATCGCGTCTACTATCCACCTGGATAGGGTCTGTTTCGAGGCGGCTAGTCCCTTGGTGCGGCCACCGAACGACACAAACAGCTGCTCCGAGCGTCTGAACGCGGCAACGCGTGTAGTGTACACTCTGAGAGCCCGAACCGGGTAGAGGCGGTCAGCGTCACGTTCGCTATCGGATACAGGCAGCGCTGATAGAGAGATCACTTGCGCTCTGAAAAGGGGTACCAATCGCTTTTGGAACATAACCGTGTCTAGGTTTTAGAATGACTATGGAGTCATTCGGTCATTCGGTCATGAGGCGAGTGCGCGTCAGAAGAACGTTTTTTAACGAGAGGTATTTAAGCTCCACGGACTCAAGTGGTTCAAACGGTAGGGCTTTCAGAGCTTCTAGAACTATAGAAAGATCCCAGACCGGCACCGCTCGTAGGGGGGAGGGGGGTTCATCCTTCTGGCTCCCCTGAGGAAGCGGATGATTAGCTCGTCTTTGCCCAGAGACTGGGCCGCGCCGGGGTTCAACGAACGCCGCGACGGCTGCCACGTAAACCTTAAGAGTGGATGGGGACCTGCCCTTATCCAGCATCTCCTGAAGGAACACTAGCAAAGACGAAACCTCGCACGTCCGTGGGGTCCAAATTTTTGTCGGTGCACCATT
>NW_024121146.1:59529-78741 GCF_016745375.1 Pimephales promelas
GCTTCTGATGACCACTTAGAGGAAAGCGCCCCCTTGTGGCAAGCCTTTGCTAAGTCATCAGCTAACATCACTCTGTTTTTGCATGGCTCTCTCCGTTGGTTGTATTCTGGTTATCACTGATCCCTCACCGTAATCGTGATTATCATCAAATATGACACCAACCTTTAATTTCCTACACTTATTCAAATTTGGTTTGAAACAGACAAATTTCGAAGTTAATTTGAATTAATTCTCTCATTTCCCATTGGGAATTGTTTATGGCTTTATTTCTATATTTCCTCCTCAAATTATTTTTAATAATTTTGATCTGGTCCCGGTACAACTGTATCCTTACTAATCTAATGGTTACTTAACCCCTATGCATTTGCTCAAATTTGAATTGTGTTTAAATCAGTTTGAATGCAATTTAAATCAAGCTCTCTGTCAGCCCGGTGAAACACTAGCAGGAAGTGGCCCAAAACCCTTAGTGGCCAAAACCCGCCACTACAGCTCGCTTCCTCCTGTGTTCTTCATTGCGGCACTCTATCCCTTTCCTGAATGGAGGCTAGGTTGTTCTGATAAGTAACATTGTCATAATTTCCTTTTTGTTTATACCATAATTTTAGTAAAGCTGTTGCCTTTGATTTTTCTACAAAAAACACTCAATTTGATTTAGATAAAGGAGCTTTAATTCACATTGAAGTACACTTGTTCTTCATTCTGTTTTGTGTTTGCAAGAAGAAATCTCTCTCGTGCTGTGATGATTTGACAGTCATCTCTGCCTGGGGTCCAGCGAGCTGGTTCGTCTGATCTGCGTCACCATCACTGACTGAGCGCGAGTCTCGGACTTTTCTGTATCTTCTGTTGGTGTGGCCCGCAACACGATATCACCAATCTGGCACCGCCGGTTGTGTTCAAGGTCAAGTTGCTTGAGAGGGCGCACCTCGGTACAGATGCACCGAAAGGCCCGGGACACTGCTGTCATGTGTGGGGCGACAGAGGGACCAACCACGATGCTGACTCCGGCCAGAATGACCTCATTTCACCCCAGGCAAACTAGAAAAGGTATTAAAACCCATCCACTTACTATTTGCCACAGAAACCTAGAGATTCCCCTGGTAATTTGAAGTGGTTGGCTTCCTCCTCTCCGAGCCACAAACCGGCTCCAAACAGGCTTAGGCCTTCTCTTCTTCCCTTTCTAACACTGCTGGTGTACTACTGCCATTTTAGTACAGACCTCCCCATCTCTGATGGTTGCATGTTACTTCAAACTTTGCTAGATTGCCATTGCTCTGTTCTGTTGTGCTCTGTTCCTTTCAGTTCACCTAGAGACAGAACCTCTCTGACACACCAAGGAAAGCTGAAGAATAGTTTGACAACCAAGTCGTTAGCACCAACAGGTGACCCCTAAGCTAGCGCCCTGTCAAAAACCTTCATTCAGACCCATGATGACCTACCCAAATTGTCCCACCAAACGGTTTAACTGTCTGCATCAGTTAACCAAAATTCTCATACACGGCTTAGCCTGTATTATAGCTCGTTAAAAGTAGTCGAACTGGCATTGGTCTGTCTGTGTGTGTTGTGTTCCTCTCGTCCACAGTGAAGGCAGTATGTTCCAGTCCTACAGTCCCACAACCCTGGGACGACCTGGGACAACCTGGAGACATGGCTGAGATTCATGACATCTCCATCCCTGCCCAAAGCCACCAGCGACTCAGAGCCCCAGCCAAGAGCAGCTGACAAAGACTGGGCCAGACACGTCACAACCTCGCTCACCAGCTCAACGCACACGCACGCCTCCGCGAAAGGAGCCGCATCGCCCTGGAGCACAAGGTTGTAACGCCGAGGATGACAACTACCCCGAGCTACCGAAGGAAGTGGAAAGACTTCAAACTGCCCTGTCTAATTTTCTACATAGACTGAAGAAGAATAGTCAGAGAAAAGAACTAAAAAGAATTCAACGAGAAACTCCGACAAAGTGAAGTCTCTTGCAAAGAGCAGAGACTGAACTGAAAGAGACTCAAAAGCCACGGCCTGCGCAAGAGGCCCGTGCGACCACCCACAAGCTCGTTCAGCAGAGACAAGATCTCGAACACGAACTTGACCCACAGAGTTGCAACACTCTGATAGACTGCAGCATGACTGGAAAGGGGAGGACACACACCACAAGCTTCCCCTGACCAGTCTGCACATTTCAGCCAATGCACAAGAGCTGAAAAAGGGGGGTGGAAAAGCCCGCCTTCCACAACATCTCTGACAATCTACAAGACAGTGACTTTCACCTGCTGTCTCCAACCGGTGAACACGACACCGACACCCAGCAAGACAGACCCCGGAGGGCCTGTACCATCACCACCGGCTCCGAACGAGTTTTCTGTGGAACTTACAACGAACATGTAACTTTCCCTCCAAAACCCGTCAGTCACCATAGTTCTCTCGGCCCACACCATGCCACTCAACGAGGCGTGAAGGCCCCCAGTAAAAATTCCTCAAACCCCAAATTATTCTGAACTGCAGAACCAGAAGACACACAGCACGAACACCGTGCAAGACTCTGCGTTTGTAGAATTAGAATTTTACTAAGTTAAAGGAATCTGAGATAGGCATGTAAGCCTCAACGGCCGACGGACCATGCACGACTCTTTTGAAACAGACAGTTTCTAGATGTTGTTTAAATCGCACCGTTAATCATTAGGTTTCGTGACAGTGAAGAATTACAGAAAACACCAACTCCGAACAGGGCATACAGTACGTTACCCTGACGACAGAGTGTAGTAAAATCACCCGAGTTTTAACTATTGTTAACCTACAGGCGTGCACTCGATCATCGCGACCCAACTAAAACGCAACGTGCAACACGCATCTTGATCGCTGGCTTATCTAAATGCAGATAAAACAAATAGCTGGAATTGACATCTCTACTTTAAAAAAAAAAAAAGAAGAAATCATAAATCTGCGGTAATCAGCACTTGTAATCGCCAATCTGTTTCCTGACGAAGCGAAGTCCTCCAGGACAGAGTTATATGTAGGTAGACCTGGGAGACGCTCCCCCTTTCTACAAAGTAAAGCCTTAATGTTATTGTTAGATTGATGTAATTCACCTAAATTTTAGCTGCATCGACAAGCAGAAAGCCACTAAACGATCAAAACAAGCTACTCGCGGAAGAGCTAACACTCATGCATGAGAGAGACGTACCTATATATGCTTAGACGAGCTTTGACTCAGCAGCAAACCTATTTCCTTACTCTGTAAACAAATAGAACAAGACAAGCTTTGACTTGCAGCAAATCTATTTCCTTACTCTGTAAACAAATAGAAGACGTGTAAAGTAAAGAACAGAGTTCCATGAGAAAATCAGCAAATGCCAAACACATTTGCGTTTTACTGAATGCAGCCAAAGTTCTTGAAAATCATAAAGTATAGGCGCCTCCTTTTAACCCATTAAAACGTGCATGATTTATGTAAAATATACAGACATTCTTCAGGTACTGTTGAATTGCTCTGACACGCTCTGGTTCCCATGACAACTTGTCACAGGAAGTGTTACCTTGTAATGTCACTTTTGTAAACAAACCAGCCTGGGTGGCTAAGCTAACCTAGCCTAGCGACACGCTCTGGTTCCCATGACAACATCTTGTCACAGGAAGTGTTACCTTGTAATGTCACTTTTGTAAACCAACCAGCCTGGGTGGCTAGCCTAGCATCAAGCTAACTTAGGCTAAGCTAAACTAACCCAGCACTAAGCTAACTCCGGCTAAGCTAACCTAGCTTAGCATCAAGCTAACTTAGGCTAAGCTAACCTTACCTAGCTCCCATCCAACATAAGCTAAGCTGAATAACCTCCACAGTTAAGAGTTAGCATCATTTACGTGAACCCTTACTCACCGCTCGTGTTCCACAGTGCAAAGTATTCTAGAATACTTTCTCAACACCAGTTAGGGTTTTAAATTACTCACTTTCCATGTTTACCATTCTTATTAGCTAAAGTTTACCTTCACAGGGTTAGGAATACTCCTTGCTAACCGTTAAGGGCGAACTTCGCAGATGCCTTGTTAATTAAACTTAAGTTTAACTACATGAAAACTGCGTGACTAACTACAGAATAACGCGTGTAACCGTAGGAATTTTCATCGGCATGTTGACTAAAGCTTTGGAGGGACACACAATGTGGTTTTGAACACCCAACCGCTACAACCCACTATAGTGTTGATCAAAGCAAATCCAAAGTTTAGTCACTAATGCCACTGAACACTCTTGACCTCAGATCATTCCCGTGTTTTGATCACTTTATTTCCTTTTGCTTTAATTTTAATTTTATTTTGCCTCATTGATTATTTCATTCCTTCGACCTTGATGATAATAGCAAGCAGCTATTCCCTTAGGTCATCTATATGATTTAATTTCATTTCCTCTCTTGTCCGAGTGTGGTTCTATTCCTCATAGGGCCCAGAAAGGAAACAGAGACCCCCTTATTTGTTATTTTGGCTTAGTTTCAACCAATGCACTCGTTTGTGACCCTGCAACGCAAGTAATTTCAACAATTTACTAGGGCACTACTAGAGTCCTGAGGGTCGATAATAAGCAGAATTTAAATAAGAAAGCGGTCCTTTTCCTATTATTGTTCACTTCGTCGAGCCATAGTGGACCACCAGCTAAGTCCAGAGAAATAATTTAGTCATAAGGACCACCTTATGTTATTTATTTCATCTCGGATATGTCCTTTCCAGGAAATACGCTCGGAACCACACAAGACTTAGCCCTAACATGCACAGCTAAGATAAGGACACAAGAGACACTTAGCTTTATGCTAAACACTTAACTAACTTATTAAGCAGTAGTTCTGAACTTTTAGGGCCATGCATTAGTCACTCACAACAAGTGTGCCAGAATGCCACAGAGCCCCTGCTTAAACAGACCTCAACCTGCCAAGGAACCACTGCCCCAAACCACGGCATGGCTCCAAAAAGGATGCAACAAAGCTAACCAGAAAGGTCCAAGATTCACTCAGGACCCTGCATCTACCCACGACATGCAGACAAGACTTTCACTTGCAAACTGTCTAACCAACATGACTGCATGAAACAGATTCTGCTTGATATGGATTACGTCCAGTCGCGAGGTGCACAGCTTCCTAGATCGTCAAACAGAGACTGTCAAAATGGACTACCAGCTGTTGCAATAAGCTTTGATCGCTTAACTCCCTGATCCAGAATCAGACCAAGGGTTATCACCACCGTGGACATCAAGTAAGACCGACTTGAAACTCCACCGACTTCGGCAAGCCTACTTCGAGAAGCAAACCATCAGGTATGAAAAGGATACCAGTTTCAGAACTTTGTTCCCTTAAAACCTGCATCCCACAGTGAGTTAGTCGATAAGCACCCTGGCCTGTGCTTGTAGCCTGTCTACCTCAGCTACGAGACTGGGCCCGCAAAGCTCACATTAAGCAAAGGCTTTGTCCGAAAAGACTGTGTAAAAACCCTCAGACTAACCTGTCTCTGAGCACGACTCAGAGCTGCCCCTAGAAGGCACCCCATACATCACAAACACCTTCACTGAGAGTTAAACCGTTCCAGGCCAGCAGAGGGCAACACAACAGTCATGGTGCTCATCTAACGCCCCAGAGCAAGAGCTCTGAAACATTTCTGGAAGCCAGCCGGCGACCCAGAATGGACCGCCCAGCACCAAGAGACTCAAGCCCAACCAGCCCAGAGCGGTACCCTCTCAACACGCCACTGGTAAGCACAAGTCTGAGCACACATCAGATAACAACAGTGCAGCCACGTCACAGACGGCAGAAATCCTGAAGGTGCTGAAAGCGTTTCTGCACGAGACATCACAAGGAGACAAGTCAGACATCCTATGTCTCAGCGCAAGACCCAAGCCAGACACCAGAACACTGCTCGTCAGCATCAGACCACAGAGCTCACGGTCGCATCACAAAGCGACAACACCAAGCAGCCACCACAACTGACAGCTGCACAACCTGAGCATGACAGTCCGGTGTCCCACACAAGACCGGTCCTAACCGCTCATCGATCACAACACCAGCCCAGATGCCTAAACTTCTGGGAACCCTAAACAAAAGGGGGGTGGCACAAAAGACTCTACATAGCCACCACGAGAGACAATCATTTGAGCCTCGAAGGCCTCTCAGACACTAGCTCAAACATCACGCTAATGTCAGCCCAACTCTTCGAAAGACTCACCGCTAAAGCTAAGAGTCAAGAACGCACTCTCAAAGCCCAAACATGTGAGCTGAATGAAAACCCTACAGCCAAAACAACTTCTGGCTCAAAACAGGTTGCTCCCATTCATCCATTTGGTCCTATGAGCCTGATTCACCCAGGGTACCGATCACGAACGATCACGTACCCACTTCTGATTGCCCAAGATCTGTTAGATCGCTTTGAGCCTTTAATAGACTTTAAACAACTGAATGCCTGAGCTCAAGTTCAAGAACCCCTCCCCCTCCAGTCATACAGGTCAAGAGAACCTAACTGGCAGGTCACAGAGGTCACAAGAACTCCCGCAGCCAGCCATGAAGGCACAGCCTCAGCACCAAATGGAGAGGTGAACTTGCTACTCTGCACCTTTCAGCTCACTAAAGACTTTGACTAACCAAATG
Source organism: Pimephales promelas (assembly GCF_016745375.1). The sequence continues at coordinate 66,138 of NW_024121146.1, forward strand.
AACTCTGAAACTACCACCTCTTTACCCCTCCAACCTCCCAAGCCTGCCGTCGGACACATCAGGCAGCACACCAAGAACATGCTGCTCAACGGCCCTACAACTCAGTTTCATGCACCTCGTGACATCACTTCGCCACGGCTTGTGCTGCCACGGTGCAGAAAGGGGGATATGCCAGTGTATGCCCAGTCACGCACCATGTGGGCTGCACACCGCAGCACCAGGACATCTCGGCATCCTCAAAGGCATCAGACTGTCCCAGCCGACAGCCGCTGAATTCTTTCCTCCCTTTCTCTCTCTCTCTCCCCTGTCTCTGTTACAGGATGCTGCTGTGGTCGTCTTCCTGTGCCTCCAGCCAACCAGAGGACAGCTACTGTCGACCGCCTCACCGCCGGGTCCGACATCAGGCAGCATATGGTCGACTGCCACGCAAGCAGAGCTAAATGGACTCCCACGCCGCTGCTGTCAGTACGCAGTCAAACACCGGCCTGTCCAGCAACCAAACGAACTGAAATTCCACAGCCAAAAGGTAACTCACAACACAGAGTGCCTCCTCACAGACCATCAAGAAATTGAAAGGAACTGTGATAAATCCGCAACGCACACAGCATTCTACTGAACCAGACAAGTGAGCTCCAGCGAGACAACTGTTCACTGTCTGCCAGAATGACTTTGCTAAAATTCACCAAGCAGCCTTTGCTCCAAGACCCGAGCTACCCTGCTGCAACCGAGCCTGAGTCAAGTCCCAGCCAGGACGAAACCCACGATTTCACCCTGATTCCAGAACTGGAATTATGAACGATGATAGAAGGGGTCCAGCCAAACTGGACTTGTTCCCAGTGACCGCTGTGTCTCAACTGCACACCTGTTGCACTGCACAACTGCCTCACCGGTAGTCCAATCCTGGACTGCAGCTGATTCTGCACTGGGTACCTCTACGGTAATCAACCACACCCTGACACTTGACATCCACGCTGCACAAGAGGCAAGGAAATGCAAACCTCCACAGCCACCACGGGACCCTCAGGAAGAGGGTACCACGCTGGAGACTGCGTCAAACCTCAGCAAGCTGAGCCCCTACCTCAGCCTAGCCGCCGCCTGCCACCTGACCCTCATGATTCACCTGCCATCCGTCCATTGCGATGGTGTCGTTCGATGAAGTCACACAAGGACTTCACCTAACGAAAAGGGGGAGATGTAATGAATCTTGGCCAGGCGAATTATACCACACACACACACACACACATACACATTCATCCACGTACCTCAGTGGCATCGAGTTACAAGACTTTTATGGGACCAATGGAATGTGGACAAACTAATGTCTCTGAACAAAGAGAAATACATCTCTTTGGTTTTAAAGACATTTAACAAAGGTATTCAATGGTTTTTGTGTATATGTGTCTTCCCCATGTCACAGTGAAATAACTTTGTTTGGTCACAGTTTAAATAGGAATTAAAAATACCTTCGTCATGCATTTGAAACATAAGTGTATATTCCTTTGATATAACATAATGTTCCTTGATATCTCTAGAATGCTTATTGAATGAAACACTCGAATATGCATAGAGATGTAAAGTAAAGTGTATTTTTAATTCGTTTTACTGCCAATGAAGATCAAATTGTTATTATAGAACACACCCCCTTCCACGAGAAGCGCGCGCTGAGGAACAAGGACCATAAAAAGGACCAAAAAGAAGGCTTCTCGCGTGTAATATCCACTCTCCGATTGGCTCAAGCCAACAGGAAGGGGATGGATTTCTCCAAGGTGATAAATGTGAGAACGCAGGTCCGCCCTCCCTCTTCTGAACTTTCCAGCGCTCAACATGTAAACCTCACGGGACTCTGATCCAACCATGGGTCTTTCCTTTTGTTCGTCTAAAAGTTTCATCTTTTCCTCAAGTGGACTACCAAGTTCGTCTTCCAGGAAAGGAAGTGGACTTTGCCGAACTATCTCCTCGGGTAACGTCACCTCAAAGACTCTCAGCCTTTCAAACACTGGCGCTAAATGCCGACGAACGCCACGTGACTCCCCACGGAACAAAGCAGCCATGAACGAGCCGGGACGGGCCGCGCCAACATGCCGCGGCCGCGCTTCACGTGACGCACGCGCGCCGGACCGGCGCACCTCTAGCCGACACGTGGCCCGAACGGGTCGAGCAACGAGCCCACGACTCACACAGACCACATGTGCCTTGCAAGTATACCTTCTTTTAGAGCTTCTAAGAAGCATTAAGAAGATGTTTTGGGGTGTCAAGAAAGGTTAACTGACTGTTTTGATGAACGTAACTCTCTCTCTCTCTTACAACTCACTCTCTCTCACTCTCTCTCTCTCAAACTCACTTAACTTGCGCGTATCCATTGTCTAAACGCTCTGCGTCGTCTTAGTTTGTGTTTTAATGTTTGTAAATACATGTATCATTGTAACGTAGTGAATGCTTAAGTAGGAACTTTATTAAATACAAAATATGCTTACCTTGACTGATTGTCTTGCTCATGATACGGGTCAATGAAATGTCGATTTAAAGCTACACGCTTTACAGAACTATAAATACCTAAGAGGGTATTCGGTTATATAGCAGGGAAGGCAGATTCTAGTGGCCACAGAATTTGTTTTCACAAGCTATATAATTTAATTGAGCTAATTGATTTTACCTGTCTTGTAAAACGTGGTCCTTGCAATCAATTACAATTAATTTGTGGTGGATTGCGGGGATGCACATGTATGCATATGGGTAAAATTAATAAATTAACATGTAAGACCGGTCTGATCCAAATCTGTATGAATAATTATTAATTATCAATTATTAATTATGATATGCAAATTCCCCCCTGATCAGAACCGACCCAGAGTCTTTACATTTATCTGATGCTATAGTTATCTATGTATCTATTTTATCTGATGTTGTAGTCAGACTCCTTCTGACTATAACATCAGAAGGAGAATAAAAGTTTATATTGTTTAAAACCTTTTGAGGAACATTTGACCAGAAATGAGTTCAATAGGTCAGATATGGACTTCTCTATGGCTTAGGAAGCATCTGTTGGAGTCTATGAGTATGTATGGAAAGTTCAAGATCAAGAACTTTTGGGCCAGAAACATGTTCAGTAGGTCAAATATTTGTCTGGCTGAATGACATAATGAGAAGCAAAGCTCTCGGTATATTAACCCAAATATCAAATACCCGTGGACCATAAATATGTTTCTGGAGGTCAAAAATTGACCTATGTATAGCTAATGTAACATCAGGAGTCTATATATTGTTTAAAACCTTTTGAGGAACCTTTGACCAGAAATGAGTTCAATAGGTCAGATATGGACTTCTCTATGGCTTAGGAAGCATCTGTTGGAGTCTATGAGTATGTATGGAAAGTTCAAGATCAAGTACTTTTGGGCGAGCAACATGTTCAGTAGGTCAAATATTTGTCTGGCTGAAATGACATCATGAAATGTAAATCTCTCGGTATATTAACCCACAGATCAAGTACCCGTGGGCCATAAAAGTGTTCATGGAGGTCAAAAATTGACCTATGTAATATAACGTCAGAATCTTGTATTACAAATAGTCTATGAGTATGTATGGAAAGTTCAAGATCAAGTACTTTTGGGTCAGAAACATGTTCAGTAGGTAAAATATTTTTCTGGCTGAAATGACATCATGAGAAGTAAATCTCCAACCAACCAGAACACCCTAGCAACCACCAAGCAACAGCCTAGCAACCACCCAGAACACCCTAGAAACAAACCAGAACACCCCAGCAACCATCTGGCAACACCCTAGCAACCACCCAGAGCAACTGCCTAGCAACACCCGAGCAACCACCCAGAACACCTTCGCAAACCAACCAGAATACCCTAGCAACCGCATAGCAACACCACAGCAACCACCCAGAATACCCTAAAAAAACCACCTAGCAACCACCCAGAACAACTTAGCAACCTCCCAGAACACCCTAGCAACCGGGTGCTGAGATTTGCTGCTTCAAACTCCACTTCACATTTTCTTCTGGAAATGTGCCATAAATGTGTTCCTGGAGGTCAAAATTGACCTATGTATATCTAATATAACATCAGAAGGACTCTAAAAGTTTATATTGTTTTAAACTTTTTGAGGAACCTTTGACCAGAAATGAGTTCAATATGTCAGATATGGACTTCTCTATGGCTTAGGAAGCATCTGTTGGAGTCTATGAGTATGAATGGAAAGTACAAGCTCAAGTACTTTTGGGCCAGAAATATGTTCAGTAGGTCAAATATCTTTCTGGCTGAAATGACATCATGAGAAGCAAAGCCCTCGGTATATTAACCCAAACATCAAATACCCGTGGACCATAAATATAAGTTTCTGGAGGTCAAAAATTGACCTATGTATAGCTAATGTAACATCAAGAGTCTATATATTGTTTAAAACCTTTTGAGGAACCTTTGACCAGAAATGAGTTCAATAGGTCAGATATGGACTTCTCTATGGCTTAGGGAGCATCTGTTGGAGTCTATGAGTATGTATGGAAAGTTCAAGATCAAGGAGAATAAAAGTTTATATTGTTTTAAACTTTTTGAGGAACCTTTGACCAGAAATGAGTTCAATATGTCAGATATGGACTTCTCTATGGCTTAGGAAGCATCTGTTGGAGTCTATGAGTATGAATGGAAAGTACAAGCTCAAGTACTTTTGGGCCAGAAATATGTTCAGTAGGTCAAATATCTTTCTGGCTGAAATGACATCATGAGAAGCAAAGCTCTCGGTATATTAACCCAAACATCAAATACCCGTGGACCATAAATATAAGTTTCTGGAGGTCAAAAATTGACCTATGTATAGCTAATGTACCATCAAGAGTCTATATATTGTTTAAAACCTTTTGAGGAACCATTGACCAGAAATGAGTTCTCTATGGCTTAGGAAGCATCTGTTGGAGGCTATGAGTATGTATGGAAAGTTCAAGATCAAGTACTTTTGGGCCAGAAACACGTTCAGTAGGTCAAATATTTGTCTGGCTGAAATGACATCATGAGAAGTAAATCTCTCGGTATAATAACCCACAGACCAAGGACCCATGGGCCATAAAATTGTTCCTGGAGGTCAAAAATTGACCTATGTAATATAAAATCAGAAGGAGTCTATAAGTTTATATCGTTTTAAAATTTTTGAGGAACCTTTGACCAGAAATTAGTTCAAAAGGTCAGATATGGACTTTTCCTTGTCTTAGGAAGCATCTATTGGAGTCTATGAGTATGTATGGAAAGTTCAAGAGCAAGTACTTTTGGGCCAGAAACATGTTCAGTATTTCAAATATCTTTCTGGCTGAAATAACATCATGAGAAGGATCAATTAATTACCCATAGGCTAGAAATATGTTCAGTAGGCCAAAAAGTAACCTACTGTATGTATATAACATCAGATTGAGTCTATCAGTTTATATTATAGCGATCGCTTTACAATGCATACACTAACTTGTTCCTTTGTGCAACGAAGAGATTTGCAATGCTTGTCGTTTAGGATTGCATTGCACATGCACACAATAACTAACCTCTGTCCAATGAAAAGAAAACACCTAAGATGTGTTTCAGTGTATTGCATGACATATCTAACTTGTTCCTCGTTATGCATATGCACGCAATAACTAAACTCTGTGCAATGAAAAGGAAACTCCTAAGATGTGTTTCATCACGTTGCATGACATATCTAACTTGTTCCTCGTTATGCGTATGCACGCAATAACTAAACTCTGTGCAGTGAAAAGAAAACACCTAAGATGTGTTTTTAGTGCATTGCATGACATATCTAAATTGTTACTCGTTATGCATATGCAAGCAACTAACTGACCTCTCTGCAGTGAAAAGAAAACACCTAACATGTTTTTCATTGCATTGCATGACTTATCTGACTTGTTCCTCGTTATGCATGCACGCAATAACTAACCTCTGTGCAATGAAAAGAAAACACCTAAGATGTGTTTCATCGCATTTGCATGACAGATCTAACTTGTTTCTCGTTGTGCATATGCACGCAATAACTAACCTCTGTGCAGTGAAAAGAAAACACCTAAGATGTGCTTCAGTGCATTGCATGACATATCTAACTTGTTACTCGTTATGCTATGCACACAATAACTAACCTCTCTGCAGTGAAAAGGAAACACCTAACATGTGTTTCATTGCATTGCATGACATATCTAACTTGTTCTTCGTTATGCATATGCACGCAATGACTTAACCTCTGGCCAATGAAAAGAAAACACCTAAGATGTGTTTCATCGCACTGCATGACATATCTAACTTGTTCCTCGTTATGCATATGCACGCAATAACTAACCTCTGTGCAATGAAAAGAAAACACCTAAGATGTGTTTCATCGCACTGCATGACATATATCTAACTTGTTCCTCGTTATGCATATGCACGCAATAACTAACCTCTGTGCAATGAAAAGAAAACACCTAAGATGTGGTTGATTGCATTACATAACATATCTAACTTGTTCCTCGTTGCAATGAAAAGATAAAACGTGATTTTGCATGCATTTCTATTTTACAAACTAATTTATTTGTGCACAGATGAGAAAACATCACATGAGCTTTACAGTGCATTGTATAGCTATTGAGCTCATTTCTGGTACCACTCCGTTCAATAATAATTTCGATTAAAAGAAGATGTCGCTGTGAATTGGAGCTAGTAGTTCTACAACACTGCTGGCATTTGTGAACGCTGCTCTCTTTGTTAATCCTGCGTTCGCCCCTCCAGGATCCGTAGCATCTATGTGAGCTGAAGAATCTTTGTAGAATAAACCCGCAGAAAAGTTACTCTCGAGAGTGTCTTTTCCATAATTAACGAGCGTCTCAAGGAGGCATCTGTAGGGATATGTATTACTGCTGTGGCTCACGAGCCGATCAATTAAGAGGTAATTAATTAAAGGGGGGGTTGACTGCTTTTTTTCTTTGCATGATTGTGTTTATGGGGTGCAATATAACATGTATTCGTGGTTTTTCATTTTTAAAAAGTCTTATTTTTCATAAACTTCACGTTTATTGTCAGCCGCGCTCTCCTCTGTCCTCGAACGAGCGGTTGACTTCCTGAGTCTATGAAACCACTCCCTCAGAAACACGTCGTGGGCTCAGATTGGTTAGCTTGGCCCGGTGTGTTGTGATTGGCTAAACTGTCGCTTACGTTGTCCGGAAAGTTAACGCCCATTACCTTTACGGGCGAAATGTGCACGTCATGAGCTCCGATCCAGATGTAAATATGCGTCAAACTGCAGTATCAGTATGACCCAGAATCAGACCGAGAAAGCCGCGATGAAGAGAGTCAAACAGAACCTCACCATACACGGCTCTTAATAAACGTTTCTGAATGATAATTTGCCAAATTTTTTTACTTTATACACGTTTGTTTAGCACAATAGCATCTGACTGGCAACAATAGCAACTGACTGGCTACTAATGTTATACTCAAACAGCGTTGGCAAGTTTACGTTTTTGATCAAATCGAAAATAACGTCATAATACTTATGAAGAGCTCTTTTCCAAAACGCTATAAATCCATTTCAATAGTTTTCAGGAAAACTATTTTTTTTACCTAGACCCACACATTTTGTGAATATTCAAATTATCCTGTTGAAATGTTTTATTTGTTCAGTCTGAACATTTTGAACAATGATTATTAAATCAAACAACAATATTGTTAATGATAAACTAAAAGTTAATTTTATTTTTTTTCAAAACGCTATAAATCCATCAATTTTTTGTATCATTTTTAGTAAAGTCATTTTTAATAAAGTGTCAAACCTCAAACAAATAGTACCAATTTCAACATATGCATGAACAACTAATTATTAAAAAATTATCAATAATGATAACGATATATTCAAAAAAGGGATGGGCACCCCTCCAGCACATACACACACACATGTATAGGCTACATAGCATGTGAGCAAAGCGGAGCGGCGTGACGCTTAAATATAAGTAAAAAAAACATAAAATAAACATAGGCTATACGTTTCACATTTGTGTTTAATAATATTACGTTACTTATTTCATCTATGTTGAGTAGGCTATGAAAAGGGAACCGCATGAGATGAGTAAGATATGATCAAAATTCAAAAGCTGCCCAATATCGGAAAATATTTGGATTGGGTCAGACATGATTTTGACCACTTATTAAGTTTTGTTTTGTAGAAAGCTTGTAAATTTCGTTTGATATCAATTGTATATTCATTTTAATAAATGTTTCATCAACAAATTGACTGGATTAAAACATTAGAAGCAAATATCAGACAATATAATCAGGACACAGAGGGGCGCAGATGAACCGGAGCGCGTCTCATATATCAAACACCGCGATGCTTGCCTCACAGACCTGAGAACTAAGCTACAGAAAGCTTTAAATACTTTTAAACAAAACAATTAAAAATGAAAATAAATTGGCAACTCTCTGCGTATGTAGGCTAATTCGAAGTATGCGTTTCTATAGAACTATGCGCGTTCACTGCGAAGATGGCAAGATAAGTAAGCATCATCAACGTTATCTTTGCTGCTGACACTGACAGAAAACACTAGTTTATGAATAAACAATTCAAATGTTTCATGCATAATCATTACTTTTGCCGGTTCTTTGTGGCAAGCTTTATGCATGCGTTGAGATGCGGAAAAGGCAATTATATATGCTCATATGGTTTCTCTCCTATTTAATTAAATCAATATATGTGATTACTGATTAGACAAATTGCTTAAATGATCTACTTCTAGTCGACTAGAAAACTAGGACTCATTTTGAGGAATGAATGAACATAAACAAACCTCTGTTCAGAGTGCCGCCGTGCTGGATTGCATCGAATTCGAGGATTTATCGCGTTTTGGCTAAAAACAGGGCTGGTGCTTATCGCGTTTTGGAAAGAAACTGTATCTTGCCGTACATTTTAAATAGGGAAATATAGTGATTTGGCATGAAATGTTGATGGAGCAGCAAAAGGGTTCTGTCCACAGCAGAATGACACGACAAACTAATTTTTTTTTTAAATGGCGTTTATCGCGTTTTGGAAAAGAGCTCTTCATATATGAAAAATACATGTACAACATTAGCACTTATACAAAATTCATGTTTGTACGCGTCTGTCGTAGACACAAAATAGCATAACTGATAGCCTAGTGGCAATAAAGCTAGAGCTGGCATTTGAAAAAAACTAAAATACAAGGCAACATCTGGAATTATACATGCAAATACATTTAAAATGGTTAAGTCTTAGCCTACTTACAGGTTGTGGCCCAACAACTGCTGCCTCTGGTTTTAAAGTCGGAACTGCTTCATGTTTCTGTAACAGTTTCTTGTTGAATACGGTGTTGAACTCGTGGAGATTCTGGAAGCTGTCTTCCGTAAATGCGCAGCACAGAGAGCTAGATTACGGTCGTCATTTTCAGGAACATAATCAAACATATATTGTAGTGGTTGATGCAAATGTGTGGGTTAGTGACGTACCATAACCCAGCTGTAGTCCCAATCCAGTCGTTTTTGTAGGCAATTATACTTCCTGATTTTTAAAAGACGATATCTCTGCTTACACTGAACTTTTGCGCTGCAACTTTGCAGATACTGTTCATGCACCAACAGCAACATTACACACTATTTAAAATGAAAAAAGGGAAATAGCAGTCAACCCCCCTTTAAAGCCGTAGGCGCTCCGTCAGGAATGTCATTTCTGTTCGGTAGGGTTATTTTGACGCGCGTATATAGCAACGTGTTATTCAGGTCTGTGTAATCTTCACCAGTCCCCGCTATAAAGAATTTGATGGGTGACGCGTCTGTTAAAGCTGACACGGGGCTTATCTCCACATACATATTTTTTTCAATAGCTGTTTGTGTCAAAGGGACCGTAAACAGATCCAGCTCTGATTTAATGCACTCATCAGACATACAGTGTAGCAGAGACATTTTTAGAAAATAGTGATACCCCGTGTTTTTAAAGCTGTAGATCTTTTCACCCGTTTCGTGCTAGTTCTTCGCTTGCTTTTTGTAACTGAGCGTGTTTTGCTAGAACGTCTAGTCTTCTTTACAGCAAGGACTTGGTTTACGTGACATCACCATCAGGCCGTGGCCTTCCTTGTCCATTTTCATCATTATTATTACAGTTTTTGCCCATTGCTTGAACACTATAGACCCATGCTTAGACTAAAGTAACACAACTTGAAGCTTTTGTTACCATGCCTCAAACACATGTACCCATACTTTACACAAAAGCGTTGCTTTGCACTCTAGTTGCAATTCTGCAACACACTTACTCCTTTATGCAACACACTTGGTCCTTCATACTACACTCTATTTCATACATAAGACACTTTGTTCAAAAGTGAAATCTCAGGGTGCCATTTGGAAAACACATGTATTCAAAATACAAAACACATTGGGTTATTGCAACCACTCAAATACACATACGAAGGCACTTTATTGCAAAACTGAACACCAATCAGCCAGCTACAAAAAGCCCTCAGTTTAGCCATTTGAAGAACTTTGCAAGCATGGATAGAGGGAGGGAGAGCAAAAGGAAGAGGAGGAGGTCAAGGTCGAAGAGGCCATGCACGGACTCTGATGATATACTGTAAGAGCAACTTTGGTGGACCATGTCATCAACCATGGCCTGACGATGAGGGAGGCTGGGCAGAGTCCAGCCACATTTACAGTAAGCCGCTTCACAATGACATCTATAACATTCTGACTAGAAAAAAAGATATGTCTTCACCTCTCTACCTTCTACTCCACTCAGATGGTATTTACAGCACTGTAGTGTATATCACATCAATGACTAGAAGACCTTTTGGGAGAGGACGCCAATGCCTGTTCACACAACAGAAGGAACTCGCCATTGTGGACCTAGTTGAGGGCAGACAATGCCATCCGTCTCCACCAGAAAATACTTGCAGACAGAGTAGTGTTCAACAACACAAACCAAGTGAGGATCACCACCATCAGACGCATCTTGGGAAAAAAACAGCATCACCATGAAGCAGCTCTACAGAGTCGCATTTGAGAGGAACAGTGACAGGGTCAAAGGACTTCGAGCTGAATATATATGGGTAAGTGTAACTGTCCTTTACATGTACAATACAGTATTGGTGAAATCCAGTACCAGCTGAATATGTACCATATCAGGACCACATGGATCCATTTGGAGAGCTACACAGGTACCTGGGTGATGGGGTGAGGGTTCGTGTAGGGTATGTGTAGCACTATAGTGCAGTAATATATGCTATAGTGCATACAATAGCCAACATATACTCACATTTCTAGATGCTCTCCATAATGTATGTAAAATATATATAGTGTTTTTTTTATTAGTAGTATTATATATTTTTGCTTTATCTAAATTTATCTTACTGCAATGTATAGTGCTGCAATGTACAATATTGAGTAGGCCTGTTTGCTTTTTTGGTTGTTTGAAAATGTTCCTCCTGAAAATATGCCTTCTGAATAAACAGTCAAAATCAGAGACTGTAGTGTTTTATATAAAGTAGACTAGTGTGTTTCCTCTGATCTGAAAGTGTTAGCATAAGGTGCAAGTATGTGTCATTTTGTCATCAGAGTTACATTTTGACAAAGGAATGTTAGGTTTTGATCGTAGTTTCAATTTGACACAGATGCGAATGGTATATTTCCCAGTGTTGTCACGTTTACTTGTGTGTAGAGTTTTGGCACAATGAGCGAAATTTTGCTAAATGTGTTAAAGCAATGGGCAAAAACTGTAATATTGATTTTTAATAAATGCATTACTAGAATAAAATGCTGTGTTTCATTGTGCAGCGAATACTTAGCTGTTTCGCCAACATAAGAGTGTGTTTAGTTTGCTGTGCTAACTGTTTTGAGAGCAGTTACCTGAGTTTGGAGAAATGTACCAAATCGATTGAGAAAAACTGTATTAGTATTATATATTTTTTGCTTTATCTGAATTTATCTTACTGCAATGTATAGTGCTGCAATGTACAATATTGAGTAGGCCTGTTTGCTTTTTGGTTGTTTGAAATGTTCCTCCTGAAATATGCCTTCTGAATAAACAGTCAAAATCAGAGACTGTAGTGTTTATATAAAGTAGACTAGGTGTTTCCTCTGATCTGAAAGTGTTAGCATAAGTGCAAGTATGTGTCATTTTGTCATCAGAGTTACATTTGACAAGGAATGTTAGGTTTTGATCGTAGAGTTTCAATTTGACACAGATGTGAATGGTATATTCCCAGTGTTGTGTCACGTTTATTTGTGTGTAGAGTTTTGGCACAATGAGCGAAATTTTGCAAAATGTGTAAAGCAATGGGCAAAAAACTGTATTATAAGACTTTGTTAGAGCACTGGTGACACATCACTCATTATGTTTTTAGCGGCTGGACTTTAGATGTGGTTTTGCTATACTGTTCCCCTTCTAAAAAAAGGCAGTGCCATTGAAAAAGGCCTTTAAAAAGCCCACCGATTCCTGAAGCAAAACCGGAGCCGTACATAACTCCGCCCCCTGCGTAACCCGGAAGGCCGTTACCTGCCTGAGCCTGTAGTATGATATTAGCGTTCGGGATCCGCTTTGTACGGGGTGTGATGAGCCATTTAAAAACGGTTGGTGTTTCACAGGTCTAAAA
>NW_024121146.1:86835-174736 GCF_016745375.1 Pimephales promelas
CAGAATACCCTAACAACCACCTAGCAACCACCCAGAACACTGTAGCAACCACCGGGAACAGTGGAGCAACCGTGTGGTGAGATTTGCCACTTCAGGCTCAACTTCACATTTTCTTCTGGAAATGTGTCATAAATGTGTTCCTGGTGGTCAAAAATCGACCTATGTATATCTAATATAACATCAGAAGGAGTTTAAAAGTTTATATTGTTTTAAACTTTTTGAGGAACCTTTGACCAGAAATGAGTTCAATGACATCATGAGAAGTCAATCTATCGGTAAATTAACCCACAGATTAAGTAACCGTGGAACATAAATCTGTTCCTGGAGGTCAAAAATGGACCTATGTATATCTAATATAATTGAACAATGTATATCTTATATAACATCAGAAGGAGGTCAAATATTTGTCTGGCTGAAATGACATCATGAGAAGTAAATCTCTCGGTATACTCACCCACAGATCACGTACCCGTGGGCCATAAACATGTTCCTGGAGGTAAAAAATTGTATTGTCCTATGTATAGCTAATATAACATCAGAAGGAATCTATAAGTTTTTATTGTTTTAAACTATTTTGAGGAACCAGAAATGAGGTTCAATAGGTCAGATATGGACTTCTCTATGGCTTAGGAAGCATCTATTGGAGTCTATGAGTCTGTATGGAGAGTTCAAGATCAAGAACTTTTGGGACAGAAACATGTTCAGTAGATAAAATATTTTTCTGCCTTAAATGACATCATGAGAAGTAAATCTCCAATCAACCAGAACACCCTAGCAACCACCTAGCAACACACTAGAAACAAACCAGAACACCCCGGCAACCGCCTAGCAACACCGTAGCAACCACACAGAACATCTTAGCAACCACCCAGAACACCCTAGCAACCGGGTGGTGAGATTTGCCGCTTCAAGCTTCACTTCACATTTTCTTCTGGAAATGTGCCATAAATGTGTTCCTGGAGGTCAAAAATGTATCTAATTATCTATTTTATCTGATGTTATAGTCAGACTCCTTCTGACTAACATCAGAGGGAGTCTAAAAGTTTATATTGTTTAAAACCTTTTGAGGAACCTTTGACCAGAAATGAGTTCAATAGGTCAGATATGGACTTCTCTATGGCTTAGGAAGCATCTGTTGGAGTCTATGAGTATGTATGGAAAGTTCAAGATCAAGTACTTTTGGGCCAGAAACATGTTCAGTAGGTCATATATTTATCTGGCTGAAATGACATCATGAGATGTAAATCTCTCTGTATATTAACCCACAGATCAAGTACCCGTGGGCCATGAAAGTGTTCATGGAGGTCAAAAATAGACCTATCTAATATAACATCAGAATGTTATATTACATAGTCTATGAGTATGTATGGAAAGTTCAAGATCAAGTACTTTTGGGCCAGAAACATGTTCATTAGGTAAAATATTTTTCTGGCTGAATTGACATCATGAGAAGTAAATCTCCAACCAACCAGAACACTCTAGCAACCACCAAGCAAAAGCCTAGCAACCACCAGAACACCCTAGAAACAAACCAGAACACCCCAGCAACCATCTGGCAACACCCTAGCAACCACCCAGAACACCCCAGCAACCATCTGGCAAAACCCTAGCAACCACCCAGAACACCTTCGCAACCACCCAGAATACCCTAGCAACCGCATAGCAACACCATAGCAACCACCCAGAATACCCTAAAAAACACCTAGCAACACACCCAGAACACCGTAGCAACCTCCCAGAACACCCTAGCAACCGGGTGGTGAGATTTGCCGCTTCAAGCTCCACTTCACATTTTCTTCTGGAAATGTGCCATAAATGTGTTCCTGGAGGTCAAAATTGACCTATGTATATCTAATATAACATCAGAAGGAGTCTAAAAGTTTATATTGATTTATACTTTTTGAGGAACCTTTGATCAATATGTCAGATATGGACTTCTCTATGGCTTAGGAAGCTTCTCTTGGAATCTATGAGTATTAATAGGAAAGTACAAGGTCAAGTACTTTTGGGCCAGAAATATGTTCAGTAGGTCACATATCTTTCTGGCTGAAATGACCATGAGAAGTAAAGCTCTCGGTATATTAACCCACAGATCAAGGACCCGAGGAACATAAAAGTGTTCATGGAGGGCAAAAATTGACCTATGTAATATAACATCCAAAGGAGTCTATAAGTTTACATCGTTTTAAACTTTTTGAGGAACCTTTGATCAGAAATTATTTCAAAAGGTCAGATATGGAATTTTCCATGGTTTAGGAAACATCTATTGGAGTCATGAGTATGTATGGAAAGTTCAAGATCAAGTACTTTTGGGCCAGAAACATGTTCAGTAGGTAAAATATTTTTCTGGCTGAATTGACATCATGAGAAGTAAATCTCCAACCAACCAGAACACCCTTGCAACCACCAAGCAACAGCCTAGCAACCACCAGAACACCCTAGAAACAAACCAGAACACCCCAGCAACCATCTGGAAACACCCTAGCAACCTCCCAGAACACCCCAGCAACCATCTGGCAAAACCCTAGCAACCACCCAGAACACCTTCGCAACCACCCAGAATACCCTAGCAACCGCATAGCAACACCATAGCAACCACCCAGAATACCCTAAAAAACACCTAGCAACACACCCAGAACACCGTAGCAACCTCCCAGAACACCCTAGCAACCGGGTGGTGAGATTTGCCGCTTCAAGCTCCACTTCACATTTTCTTCTGGAAATGTGCCATAAATGTGTTCCTGGAGGTCAAAATTGACCTATGTATATCTAATATAACATCAAAAGGAGTCTAAAAGTTTATATTGATTTATACTTTTTGAGGAACCTTTGATCAATATGTCAGATATGGACTTCTCTTTGGCTTAGGAAGCTTCTCTTGGAGTCTATGAGTATTAATGAGAAAGTCCAAGGTCAAGTACTTTTGGGCCAGAAATATGTTCAGTAGGTCACATATCTTTCTGGCTGAAATGACCATGAGAAGTAAAGCTCTCGGTATATTAACCCACAGTTTAAGGACCCGAGGAACATAAAAGTGTTCATGGAGGGCAAAAATTTACCTATGTAATATAACATCAAAAGGAGTCTATAAGTTTATATCGTTTTAAACTTTTTGAGGAACCTTTGACCAGAAATTATTTCAAAATGTGAGATATGGAATTTTCCATGGTTTAGGAAGCATCTATTGGAGTCTATGAGTATGTATGGAAAGTTCAAGATCAAGTACTTTTGGGCCAGAAATATGTTCAGTAGGTCAAATATCTGTCTGGCTGAAATGACATCAGGAGAAGGATCAATTAATTACCCATAGGCTAGAAATATTCGCAGTAGGTCAAAAAGGAACCTATGTGTATAACATCAGATTGAGTCTATCAGTTGATATTATTTAAAAACTTTTGAGGAAACATAGACCAGAAATTAGTTTAATAGGTCAGATATGGACTTCTCTATTGCTTAGAATCATGTACCCGTGAGCCACAAATATTTTCACTAGGACAAAAAGGAACCTGTCTAAAACTTATAAATCATCAAAAGTCAATAAGTTAATATTTATTAAAACCTTTGAAGACCCTTTGACTCTTTCGCATGGATTCTACTACTAATTCTTTTGTGCACTGACGAAAAAACATCACTTGCGGTCGTGCAATGCAATAACTTACTCGTTCCTTTGTTTAACAAAGAGATCAGATGTGTAATGCATGTGTTTTGTAACAAGGGAAATAATTGCATTAGTTGTTGCATTTCTGTGATGAAGAGAAATCGTTGCCATTAGCTGTTTCCTTACAACGCATGCAATAACTAACTCATATTCCGTTGTTTAACGAAAACACATCTAACGTCTAACGTTGTGCATTAAAGATAACTAACATATGCACGCAATAACTAACATGTGTCTCTGTGCAATGAAAAGAATATTTCATTGGATTGCGATGAAAAGACATAACGTGATATTTTCTCGTCTGTGCACAATCTAGTCTGTAAAACAGAAATGCATGCGAAAGCACATGCATAAATTTTCTTTTCATTGCAAAGAGGAACAAGTTCGATATTTTATGCATTACAATAAAACAACACCCGTTGCTTTGTGCAATGAAGAGATGTGGATTTGTGCATGAAGAACGTTGTGCATCAAAAATAACATGTATGTAATATGCACTTTATTTCATTCAAGAACTAAACCCTTCCTTAGTGCTTTGACTGGATAACGTGTGTTGTTTCATTGCAATGCTTACATTTTCTAACTTATTCTTCTTTGCAATGAAAAGAAAAGATAAAACACGCGTGTTTTTCCATGCTTTTTCCATTATACAACTAATTAATTTGTGTTTTGACGAGAAAACATCACAAGAGCGATCGCTTTACAATGCATGCACTAACTTGTTCCTTTGTGCAAAGAAGAGATTTGCAATGCTTGCGCTTTTAGGATTGCATTGCACATGCATGCAAATAACCAACCTCTGTGCACCGAAAAGAAAACATCTAACATGTGTTTCATTGCATTGCATGACATATCTAACTTGAAAAGAAAACTGCACAAGTTAAATATGTCATGCAATGCACTGAAACAGATCTTAGATGTTTTCTTTTCATTGCACAGAGGTTAGTTATTGCGTGCATGCTTAACGAGGATCAAGATAGATATGTCATACAATGCGATGAAACACATCTTAGGTGTTTTCTTTTCACTGCACAGATGTTAGTTATTGCATGCATATGCATAACGAGGAACAAGTTAGATATGTCATGCAATGCGATGAAACACATCTTAGGTGTTTTCTTTTCATTGCCAAAGGTTAGTTATTGCGTGCATGCTTAAAGAGGATCAACTTAGATATGTAATGCAATGCGATGTAACATATCTTAGGTGTTTTCTTTTCATTGCACAGAGGTTAGTTATTGCGTGCATATGCATAACGAGAAACAAGTTATATCTATATTCCTCGTTATGCTCTGCACGCAATAACTAACCTCTGTGCAATGAAAAGAAAACACCTAAGATGTGGTTCATTGCATTACATGATAGACAAAACTTGTTTCTCGTTATGCATATGTACGCAATATCTAACCTCTGTGCAATGAAAAGAAAACACCTAAGATGTGTTACATCGCATTGCATTACATATCTAAGTTGATCCTCTGAACACATTTTAGGTGTTTTCTTTTCACTGCACAGAGGTTAGTTATTGAGTGGATAGTTATAACGAGGAAAAAGTTGTCATATGTCATGCAATACAATGAAACACATCTTAGGTATTTTCTTTTCATTGCACAGAGGTTAGTTATTGCGTGCATATGCATAACGAGGAACAAGTTAGATATGTCATGCAATGCAACTGAAACACATCTTAGGTGTTTTCTTTTCACTGCACAGAGGTTAGTTATTGCGTGCATATGCATAACGAGGAACATGTCATGCAATGCAATGAAACACATCTTAGGTATTTTCTTTTCATTGCACAGAGGTTAGTTATTTCGTCCATGTGCATATGCAAAACGGGAACAAGTTAGATATGTCATTCAATGCAATGAAACACATCTTAGGTGTTTTCTTTTCATTGCACAGAGGTTAGTTATTGCGTGCATATGCATAACGAGGAACAAGTTAGATATGTCATGCAATGCACTGAAACACATCTTAGGTGTTTCCTTTTCATTGCACAGAGGTTAGTTAATGCGTGCATAAGCATAACGAGGAACAAGCTAGATGCAATGCAATGAAACACATCTTAGCTGTTTTCTTTTCATTGCACAGAGTTTAGTTATTGCGTGCATATGCATAACGAGGAACAAGTTAGATATGTCATGCAATGCACTGAAACAAATCTTAGGTGTTTCCTTTTCATTGCACAGAGGTTAGTTATTGCGTGCATATGCATAACGAGGAACAAGTTAGATATGTCATGCAATGCAATGAAACACATCTTAGGTGTTTCCTTTTCATTGCACAGAGGTTAGTTATTGCGTGCATAAGCATAACGAGGAACAAGCTAGATGCAATGCAATGAAACACATCTTAGGTGTTTTCTTTTCATTGCACAGAGGTTAGTTATTGCGTGCATAGCATAACGAGGAACAAGTTAGATAGGTCATGCAATGCAATGAAACAGATCATAGGTAATTTCTTTTCATTGCACAGAGGTTAGTTATTGCGTGGATAGTTATAACGAGGAACATGTCATGCAATGCAATGAAACACATCTTAGGTATTTTCTTTTCATTGCACAGAGGTTAGTTATTTCGTGCATGTGCATATGCAAAACGGTAACAAGTTAGATATGTCATGCAATGCAATGAAACACATTTTAGGTGTTTTCTTTTCATTGCACAGAGGTTAGTTATTGCGTGCATAGCATAACGAGGAACAAGTTAGATAGGGATAGTAATGCACTGAAACACATCTTAGGTGTTTCATTTTCATTGTACAGAGGTTAGTTATTGCGTGCATAAGCATAACGAGGAACAAGCTAGATGTAATGCAATGAAACACATCTTAGGTGTTTTCTTTTCATTACACAGAGGTTAGTTATTGCGTGCATATGCATAACGAGGAACAAGTTAGATATGTCATGCAATGCACTGAAACACATCTTAGGTGTTTCCTTTTCATTGCACAGAGGTTAGTTATTGCGTGCATATGCATAACGAGGAACAAGTTAGATATGTCATGCAATGCACTGAAACACATCTTAGGTGTTTCCTTTTCATTGCACAGAGGTTAGTTATTGCGTGCATTTGCATAACGAGGAACAAGTTAGATATGTCATGCAATGCACTGAAACAAATCTTAGGTGTTTCCTTTTCATTGCACAGAGGTTAGTTATTGCGTGCATATGCATAACGAGAAACAAATTAGATATGTCATGCAATGCACTGAAACACATCTTAGGTGTTTCCTTTTCATTGCACAGAGGTTAGTTATTGCGTGCATAAGTATAACGAGGAACAAGCTAGATGCAATGCAATGAAACACATCTTAGGTGTTTTCTTTTCATTGCACAGAGGTTAGTTATTGCGTGCATAGCATAACGTTGATCAAGTTAGATAGGTCATGCAATGCAATGAAACACATCATAGGTGTTTTCTTTTCATTGCACAGAGGTTAGTTATTGCGTGGATAGTTATAACGAGGAACATGTCATGCAATGCAATGAAACACATCTTAGGTATTTTCTTTTCATTGAACAGAGGTTAGTTATTTCGTGCATGTGCATATGCAAAACGGGAACAAGTTATATATGTCATGCAATGCAATGAAACACATTTTAGGTGTTTTCTTTTCATTGCACAGAGGTTAGTTATTGCGTGCATAGCATAACGAAGAACAAGTTAGATAGGTCATGCAATGCAATGAAACACATCATAGGTGTTTTCTTTTCATTGCACAGAGGTTAGTTATTGCGTGGATAGTTATAACGAGGAACAAGTTAGATAGGTCATGCAATGCAATGAAACACATCATAGGTGTTTTCTTTTCATTGCACAGAGGTTAGTTATTGCGTGGATAGTTATAACGAGGAACAAGTTAGATAGGTCATGCAATGCAATGAAACACATCTTAGTTGTTTTCTTTTCATTGCACAGAGGTTAGTTATTGCGTGCATATGCATAACGAGGAACAAGTTAGATATGTCAGGCAATGCACTGAAACACATCTTAGGTGTTTTTTTAACTGCACAGAGGTTAGTTATTGCGTGCATATGCATGACGAGGAACATGTCATGCAATGCAATGAAACACATCTTAGGTATTTTCTTTTCCTTGCACAGAGGTTAGTTATTTCGTGCATGTGCATATGCAAAACGGGAACAAGTTAGATATGTCATGCAATGCAATGAAACACATCTTAGGTGTTTTCTTTTCATTGCACAGAGGTTAGTTATTGCGTGCATAAGCATAACGAGTAACAAGCTAGATGTAATGCAATGAAACACATCTTAGGTGTTTTCTTTTCATTACACAGAGGTTAGTTATTGCGTGCATATGATAATGAGGAACAAGTTAGATATGTCATGCAATGCACTGAAACACATCTTAGGTGTTTCCTTTTCATTGCACAGAGGTTAGTTATTGCGTGCATATGCATAACGAGGAACAAGTTAGATATGTCATGCAATGCACTGAAACACATCTTAGGTGTTTCCTTTTCATTGCACAGAGGTTAGTTATTGCGTGGATAGTTATAACGAGGAACATGTCATGCAATGCAATGAAACACATCATAGGTGTTTTCTTTTCATTGCACAGAGGTTAGTTATTGCGTGCATAGCATAACGTTGATCAAGTTAGATAGGTCATGGCAATGCAATGAAACACATCATAGGTGTTTTCTTTTCATTGCACAGAGGTTAGTTATTGCGTGGATATGCATAACGAGAAACAAATTATATATGTCATGCAATGCACTAAAACACATCTTAGGTGTTTTCTTTTCATTGCATAGAGGTTTGTTATTGCGTGCAATGCATAACGAGGAACAAGTTAGAAATGTCATGCAATGCACTGAAACACATCTTAGGTGTTTTCTTTTCATTGCACAGAGGTTAGTTAATGTGTGGATAGGCATAACGAGGAACAAGTTAGATAAGTTATTGCGTGCATATGCATAACGAGAAACAAATTAGATATGTCATGCAATGCACTGAAACACATCTAAGTTGTTTTCTTTTCATTGCACAGAGGTTAGTTATTGCGTGCATAAGCATAACGAGGAACAAGCTAGCTGCAATGCAATGAAACACATCTTAGGTGTTTTCTGTTCCATTGCACAGAGGTTAGTTATTGCATGCATATGCATAACGAGGAACAAGTTAGATATGTCATGCAATGCACTGAAACACATCTTAGGTGTTTCCTTTTCATTGCACAGAGGTTAGTTATTGCGTGCATAAGCATAACGAGGAATAAGCTAGATGCAATGCAATGAAACACATCTTAGCTGTTTTCTTTTCATTGCACAGAGGTTAGTTATTGCGTGCATATGCATAACGAGGAACAAGTTAGATATGTCATGCAATGCACTGAAACAAATCTTAGGTGTTTCCTTTTCATTGCACAGAGGTTAGTTATTGCGTGCATATGCATAACGAGAAACAAATTAGATATGTCATGCAATGCACTGAAACACATCTTAGGTGTTTCCTTTTCATTGCACAGAGGTTAGTTATTGCGTGCATAAGCATAACGAGGAACAAGCTAGATGCAATGCAATGAAACACATCTTAGGTGTTTTCTTTTCATTGCACAGAGGTTAGTTATTGCGTGCATAGCATAACGAGGAACAAGTTAGATAGGTCATGCAATGCAATGAAACAGATCATAGGTGTTTTCTTTTCATTGCACAGAGGTTAGTTATTGCGTGGATAGTTATAACGAGGAACATGTCATGCAATGCACTGAAACACATCTTAGGTGTTTCCTTTTCATTGCACAGAGGTTAGTTATTGCGTGCATAAGCATAACGAGGAACAAGCTAGATGCAATGCAATGAAACACATCTTAGGTGTTTTCTTTTCATTGCACAGAGGTTAGTTATTGCGTGCATATGCATAACGAGGAACAAGTTAGATATGTCATGCAATGCACTAAAACACATCTTAGGTGTTTCCTTTTCATTGTACAGAGGTTAGTTATTGCGTGCATAAGCATAACGAGGAACAAGCTAGATGTAATGCAATGAAACACATTTTAGTTGTTTTCTTTTCATTGCACAGAGGTTAGTTATTGTGTGCATATGCATAACGAGGAACAAGTTATATATGTCATGCAATGCAATGAAACACATTTTAGGTGTTTTCTTTTCATTGCACAGAGGTTAGTTATTGCGTGCATATGCATAACGAGGAACAAGTTAGATATGTCATGCAATGCACTGAAACACATCTTAGGTGTTTCCTTTTCATTGCACAGAGGTTAGTTATTGCGTGCATATGCATAACGAGGAACAAGTTAGATATGTCATGCAATGCACTGAAACACATCTTAGGTGTTTCCTTTTCATTGCACAGAGGTTAGTTATTGCGTGGATAGTTATAACGAGGAACATGTCATGCAATGCACTGAAACACATCTTAGGTGTTTCCTTTTCATTGCACAGAGGTTAGTTATTGCGTGCATAGCATAACGAGGAACAAGTTAGATAGGTCATGCAATGCAATGAAACACATCTTAGGTATTTTCTTTTCATTGCACAGAGGTTAGTTATTTCGTGCATGTGCATATGCAAAACGGTAACAAGTTAGATATGTCATGCAATGCAATGAAACACATTTTAGGTGTTTTCTTTTCATTGCACAGAGGTTAGTTATTGCGTGCATAGCATAACGAGGAACAAGTTAGATAGGTCATGCAATGCAATGAAACACATCTTAGGTATTTTCTTTTCATTGCACAGAGGTTAGTTATTTCGTGCATGTGCATATGCAAAACGGTAACAAGTTAGATATGTCATGCAATGCAATGAAACACATTTTAGGTGTTTTCTTTTCATTGCACAGAGGTTAGTTATTGCGTGCATAGCACAACGAGGAACAAGTTAGATATGTCATGCAATGCACTGAAACAAATCTTAGGTGTTTCCTTTTCATTGCACAGAGGTTAGTTATTGCGTGCATATGCATAACGAGGAATAAGTTAGATATGTCATGCAATGCACTGAAACAAATCTTAGGTGTTTCCTTTTCATTGCACAGAGGTTAGTTATTGCGTGCATATGCATAACGAGGAATAAGTTAGATATGTCATGCAATGCACTGAAACACATCTTAGGTGTTTCCTTTTCATTGCACAGAGGTTAGTTATTGCGTGCATAAGTATAACGAGGAACAAGCTAGATGCAATGCAATGAAACACATCTTAGGTGTTTTCTTTTCATTGCACAGAGGTTAGTTATTGCGTGCATAGCATAACGTTGATCAAGTTAGATAGATCATGCAATGCAATGAAACACATCATAGGTGTTTTCTTTTCATTGCACAGAGGTTAGTTATTGCGTGCATATGCATAACGAGGAACAAGTTAGATATGTCATGCAATGCACTAAAACACATCTTAGGTGTTTCCTTTTCCTTGCACAGAGGTTAGTTATTTCGTGCATATGCATATGCAAAACGGGAACAAGTTAGATATGTCATGCAATGCAATGAAACACATCTTAGGTGTTTTCTTTTCATTGCACAGAGGTTAGTTATTGCGTGCATAGCATAACGAGGAACAAGTTAGATAGGGATAGTAATGCACTGAAACACATCTTAGGTGTTTCCTTTTCATTGTACAGAGGTTAGTTATTGCGTGCATAAGCATAACGAGGAACAAGCTAGATGTAATGCAATGAAACACATCTTAGGTGTTTTCTTTTCATTACACAGAGGTTAGTTATTGCGTGCATATGATAACGAGGAACAAGTTAGATATGTCATGCAATGCACTGAAACACATCTTAGGTGTTTCCTTTTCATTGCACAGAGGTTAGTTATTGCGTGCATATGCATAACGAGGAACAAGTTAGATATGTCATGCAATGCACTGAAACACATCTTAGGTGTTTCCTTTTCATTGCACAGAGGTTAGTTATTGCGTGCATATGCATAACGAGGACCAAGTTAGATATGTCATGCAATGCACTGAAACACATCTTAGGTGTTTCCTTTTCATTGCACAGAGGTTAGTTATTGCGTGCATAAGCATAACGAGGAACAAGCTAGATGCAATGCAATGAAACAGATCTTAGGTGTTTTCTTTTCATTGCACAGAGGTTAGTTATTGCGTTTATAGCATAACGTTGATCAAGTTAGATAGGTCATGCAATGCAATGAAACACATCATAGGTGTTTTCTTTTCATTGCACAGAGGTTAGTTATTGCGTGCATATGCATAACGAGAAACAAATTAGATATGTCATGCAATGCACTAAAACACATCTTAGGTGTTTTCTTTTCATTGCATAGATGTTTGTTATTGCGTGCAATGCATAACGAGGAACAAGTTAGAAATGTCATGCAATGCACTGAAACACATCTTAGGTGTTTTCTTTTCATTGCACAGAGGTTAGTTAATGTGTGGATAGGCATAACGAGGAACAAGTTAGATAAGTTATTGCGTGCATATGCATAACGAGAAACAAATTAGATATGTCATGCAATGCACTGAAACACATCTAAGTTGTTTTCTTTTCATTGCACAGAGGTTAGTTATTGCGTGCATGTGCATATGCATAACGGGAACAAGTTAGATATGTCATGCAATGCAATGAAACACATCTTAGGTGTTTTCTTTTCTTTTTTTTGGACAGAGGTTAGTTATCGCGTGCATGTGCAATGCAATCCTAAAGCACAAGCATTGCAAATCTCTTCGTTGCACAAAGGAACAAGTTAGTGTTTGCATTGTAAAGTGATCGCTCTTGTGATGTTTTCTCCTCAAAACACAAATTAATTAGTTGTAGATTGGAAATGCATGGAAAAGCACGGGTGTTTTATCTTTTCTTTTCATTGCAAAGAGGAATAATTTAGAAAATGTAAGCATTGCAATTAAACAGCACATGTTATCCAGTCAAAAGAAGGGGTTTAGTTCTTGAATGCAATAAAGTGCATATTACATATGTTATTTTTGATGCACAACGTTCTTCATGCACAATCCACATCTCTTCATTGCACAAAGCAACGGGTAATATTTTATTGCAATGCATAAAATATCCAACTTGTTCTTCTTTGCAATGAAAAGAAAATGTATGCATGTGCTTTCGCATATGCATTTCTATTTTACAAACTATTTTACAAACACAGACGAGAAAACATCACGTTATGCCTTTTCATTGCAACGAAGAACAAGTTAGATTGTTATGCAATCCAATGAAACATTAGGCGTTTTCTTTTCATTGCACAGAGAAACGTGTTAGTTAGTTAGTGCACAAAAGAATTAGTAGTGGAATCCATGCGAAAGAGTCAAAGGGTCCTCAAAAGGTAAATAAATATTAACTTATTGACTTTTGATGATTTATAAGCTATAGATAGGTTCCTTTTTGTCCTAGTGAACATATTTCTGGCTCACTGGTACTTGATTTAAGCCATAGAGAAGTCCATATCTGACCTATTGAACTAATTTCTGGTCTATGTTTCCTCAAAAGTTTTTAAATAATATCAACTGATAGACTCAATCTGATGTTATATACATAGGTTCCTTTTTGACCTACTGAACATATTTCTAGCCTATGGGTAATTGATCCTTCTCATTGTGTTATTTCAACCAGAAAGATATTTTACCTACTGAACATGTTTCTGGCCCGAAAGTACTTGATCTTGAACTTTCCATACATACTCATAGACTCCAACAGATGCTCATAGACTCCAACAGATGCTTCCTAAGCAATAGAGAAGTCCATATCTGACCTATTGAACTAATTTCTGGTCAAAGGTTCCTCAAAAGGTTTTAAACAATATAAACTTATAGACTCCTGATGTTACATTAGCTATACATAGTTCAATTTTTGACCTCCAGAAACACATTTATGGCCCACGGGTATTTGATGTTTGGATTAATATACCGAGAGCTTTACTTCTCATGATGTCATTTCAGCCAGAAAGATATTTGACCTACTGAACATATTTCTGGCCCAAAAGTACTTGACCTTGTACTTTCCATTCTCATAGACTCCAACAGATGCTCATAGATTCCAACAGATGCTTCCTAAGCCATAGAGAAGTCCATATCTGACATATTGAACTCATTTCTGGTCAAAGGTTGCTCAAAAAGTTTAAAACAATATAAACTTTTAGACTCCTTCTGATGATTAGATATACATAGCTCAATTTTGACCTCCAGGAACACATTTATGGCACATTTCCAGAAGAAAATGTGCAGTGGAGCTTGAAGCGGCAAATCTCAGCACCCGGTTGCTAGGGTGTTCTGGGAGGTTGCTACGATGTTCTGGGTGGTTGCTAGGTGTTTTTTTAGGGTATTCTGGGTGGTTGCTATGGTGTTGCTATGCGTTTGCTAGGGTATTCTGGGTGGTTGCGAAGGTGTTCTGGGTGGTTGCTAGGGTGTTGCTAGGCGGTTGCTGGGGTGTTCTGGGTGTTGCCAGATGGTTGCTGGGGTGTTCTGGTTTGTTTCTAGGGTGTTCTGGGTGGTTGCTAGGCTGTTGCTTGGTGGTTTCTATGTAAGGTGGGAGGAGTTGGATCTGGATCTGACTCCTCCCCGTGTATTTCATGTTCTGCAGTGAGGAACATCTCGACCCTTTGGCCAGAAATATGTTCAATAGGTCAAATATGCAAACTGACATTACATCAGGAGTCAATGAGTTTATATAGTAACAAAACATTTTGAGGACCCTTTTGCGAGAGATATTTTCAACAGTTCAGTTACGGACTACTATATGGTAGTCCGTAACTGAGGTAACATTAAGATTTGTTGAGAATAATTAGTAAGTTGCCTTTTGGGGACTCTTTGGCCAGAAATATGTTCATTAGGTCAATTATGGGCTACTGCATGACTGACTTGACATAAGAAGTCTATGAGTTCATATAGTAACAAAACATTTTGAGGACCCTTTGGCGAGAGATATTTTCAATAGATCAGATACGGAATTCTATTTGGCTGAGGTAACATCATAAAGATTCTATGAGAAGAATTAGTAAGTGGCCTTTGGGGGACCCTTTGGCCAGAAATATTGTTAGGTCAAATATGGATTCCTTGCTGACGTAACCTAATGTTTCATTGGATTGCATAACAATCTAACTTGTTCTTCATTGCAATGAAAAGGCATAACGTGATGTTTTCTCGTCTGTGCACAAACAATCTAGTTTGTAAAATAGAAATGCATATGCGAAAGCACATGCATACATTTTCTTTTCATTGCAAAGAAGAACAAGTTCGATATTTTATGCATTGCAATAAAATATTACCCGTTGCTTTGTGCAATGAAGAGATGTGGATTGTGCATGAAGAATGTTGTGCATCAAAAATAACATATGTAATATGCACTTTATTGCATTCAAGAACTAAACCCCTTCCTTAGTGCTTCCTTAGTTTTTTTTAGGGTATTCTGAGTGGTTGGCTGAGGGTGTTGGCTGGGTGGTTGGCTCAAATCTTTATGTTACCTCAGCCAGTGGTCTTTGGGGGACCCTTTGGCCAGAAATATTGTTAGGTCAAATATGGATTCCTTGCTGACGTAACATCAGAAGGTGCCATTATGTATAGAATGTTTAATATCGAGTACTCTTGGGCCATAAATATTGTAATAATAAATAAATAAATAATAATAATAGCTTAAATATGGACTACTGTATGGCTGAGGTAATATCAGAAATAGTCTACAATAATATAGTAAGTTCACTTTTGGGGATCCTTTGAGTTGTTTCTCCCTGCGGAACATGAAATCCATGGGGAGGAGTCGGATCCAGACCTTACATACTCCTCCCACCGACCTTACATACACCTAAACCTACCCAACTCCGCCCCCTGATCCCTAAACCCAACCCTAATCCTACCCATCTCCACCCCTTGGATCGTGATCCGACTCCTCCCCGTGGATGTCATGTACTGCATTGAGGTGCTACTGGATCCTTGGGCCAGAAATATTTTCAATGGGTCTGATATAGTCTGACTGATTTCTGACAACATCAGGAATCCATGAGTTTATAGTAAAAGATAAATGTTGATGACCCTTTGGCCAGAATTATGTTCATTAGGTCAAATATGGACTACTAAATAACTGACGTAACATCAGGACACAATGAGTTTATATAGTAACAAAACATTTTGAGGACCTTTTGCAGTGGTAGCCAGGGGAGGGGCCATGGGGGCACTGGCCCCTCCTGAAAACTGATTGGCCCCCCAGTGTGCCCCCACCCTTCTATTTGCCTGTCACTCAAAAATTCAAATCAATCTTTCAGCTTGTAGAAGAATAATTCATGAATCCGCGTCACGATGCTTCTCAAAACCACACGGTAAGTTGATATATTTTATACAGCTTATTTTTTTAAAGAAAGACGATGTGCATTCACCCTGCTGAGGAGAATATGATAAAGCCTGGAGTGGAGCGAAAGCACGTTCCTTCTCCACTCTAAGCATTCTGTAATCACTTCGCTCCTAGTCCACTCCGGTTTTTCAATTCCCGCTCACGGAAAAACTGCTCCATGTTCACTCAATTAATCTTAGATTTTGAGAAGTGCATGTCAGGCTACAGGTCCTTTGCTGCGGTCCCATGATAGAAAACAGAACGCTGGTCAATATTGGTCGTTTCTCAATACCAGGTACGGCACGCAAACTTCGGAGAACGAACTCCCGAGGACGAGAAGGAGGCGAGTCCGGTTTTTCGAGTAGGGGGAGGCTGCAGACCTGGAGCCGGCAGTTTTACGCCCCTGACAGTTTTGCGCCCCTGACAGTTTTAAGCCCCTGTTGTTCCTGATGCATCCAGTAGGGGGAGACTACACTTACAGATCTATAGCATCAGGCCTTCTAGAAGTGACATGAATTGAGGTATTTTAAATAATCTGCTAAAGTTATTGTTGTTGATTGAATTGTAATGATGATTATTTCTAAGCGATAAGCTAAGATTCGATGTCAATTGAAAAGATGGGTCTATAATTTACAGTTTTTTACAATCACTTTGCTACTATTTTCAGAACCTTGATGTCATTTTTCAAAACTCTAGACACAAAACTCAAAACGGTTATCACTTGTAACACAGGCTGTCTAATGTTCAAAACATTGCATTGTGCATTCACATTTTTAAAGAAATCTTGCACTTGCACAATCATTGGTTCAAAAAACAAATGTACTGTGAAATAGGCCTAAACAAAACTATAGCTCACCCACACACAAGCAACCGATAGTTTCACTGTCATTTTTTGTACAATCATTACGTAAATGTTGTAGAACAAAATAGGTGATACAGGTTTCATTATGGCACTACATGTACAGTAAACACATCTCTTTAAAGCAGTACTGTAGAGAGAATACACACATAGTGGAATCATTGAACAAAGTGTGTGATATATTGACTCATTATCTTGAAGCTTTCATGATTTACTGTAAAGATTGTGTGTCATGCATTAAGAGTAACACAACAGTTACTTAGCATTTTGAGCAGTTGTATCGATTGATAGTTAGATCACTGTAAGGAAATGAATAGACACTCATTTGAAATGTAATGTGTGAATTGCCTTTTGAAATACTAGTACTTTGATGTTAAGTTGTGTCATATTGAACAGGTGATTTTTGTTGAATGAACAAATGATCTAACTTTTATGTTGTATCCAAGCAATTGAGAAAAGGGTTAGAGTTTTTAAAATGTGCATTTTGATCATTGGTTGTGAGTTTTGTGTCTAGAGTGTTGAAAAATGACGTCAAGGTTCTGAAAACAGTAACAAAGAGATTGTAAATAACTGTAATAAAGTCTTTATTATTTCGAGAGACAATAAAAGTTGGCTACTTGATGGTCAGGTTGATGTTCTGTCTGGCTCAAACTTAGCAAACTTAACCACATATAGGTTTAAAAGCTGCCCATAGTCTTCTCTTTACCTGCTCTGTCTCACTCACTTTTAAAATTCATTTAATTTTTATTTTTATCTTGTCTGTCTATACCTTGCGTGACATGGCATCTACTGGTAAGACCCAGTTTACTCCTTGCATTTAAACATAGCCTACTCCACGTGGTTTCTGGAGCAACATTACAGTGGATATTGGAAATGTGTTAATTACAGTTTATGATGTGTACACAAACACATTTATAATAGGCATGTATGTATATGTATGTATTTGAATGAAAATCTCTCTAAGTAAAGATTCGAACTGCACACTCACTCTTAATATTTTGTCTTGTAATACATACAAACATAATGCATTATAAAGCCCACATTAAAAACTTTGGTCCCATATGGCTTAAATGTACATTTTGGTTTAAGTTTTTTTTTATTTTTATATATATATATATATATATATATATATATATATATATAAATGAGATGATCTAATTTTCTAATGTAGCTATATCATAGAGTTTTCTTAAAATAGCTTACTGATATGGACTAAAATGTATGTGCACTTAATGTGTGTTTTATCATACTCTGTCTTTAGTTATTTTTAACTCATTAACTCATATCTCAAGGCTAAATATGGTACATAAATGTAACTTTAGTTCACAACAACATATATCAATCAGTTTCCTGTATATAAAACAGTTTAAAACAATTAATTCTTCAGTAGGTCAAATATCATTACTTTGTCCATCTCATCCAACTATGTGTATAGCCTAATATTTTCAAAAACAAATCTTCTGTAGGCTGAGTGAAGAGTGAATCCCAACTGAACATCTGGATGTTTTATAATCCTTATAGTGCAGATAACTCCACTGTCTATAACGTTTATTTAAATAAACAAATACATACAAATTAGTTAAAGTCTAGACGGTTATTAATGTGTTTGTTTCCAGCGTCGTTTTACGTTATTTTGCCATTTATCCTTCTCCCCCTACTGGACGCATCAGGAACAACAGGGGCTTAAAACTGTCAGGGGCGTAAAACTGTCAGGGGCGTAAAACTGCCGGCTCCAGGTCTGCAGCCTCCCCATATAGGGTTTTTCTGCGGAAGAACAGCGCGTTCTTGATCGCGTCACTCAGCAAGTGGCTACTCCGGTTATCTCTTTATGTATAGGCAACAATAAAACGAAATATGGTGTAAAATACAACTTTGCCACTTTTCATCAACAATAAAACGAAATAGATATAAAACACCACTCTGCCTCATTTCATTTATAAATGAACATATTATCATAAACATATTAATGGCCACAAAAAATGTGGTTCAGGTAACGTTAACGCACATTGACTATCTTCACTGCATATATTTATAACAACACGAAATATAAAACACAACCCTGCTTCTTTTTGTTTTCATTTAAAAAATGTGAAACATTATTGAGCATTAAAACTGACATTTAAAGTTATGAAACTTCTCTTTTCCCTCAGCCAAAACGATTTGCCATGAAACAAACTATATTAAAATAGTTTAGCATTGTTTGGTCTTATAAGATAAACAAAAACATGCACTGAAAAGTTATGTAGATGGTTGATTAGGCCAATTTGTCAAGATAGTCTAAGTAATTGCTTTTCATAGATTAAAATAACTTTTAAATTACGCAAACTGGCAATATTAGATCGGTTTAAAACATCTCCCCTTAAAACGCTATTGGTCTCGACTATTTAAATAAAGTTACAGGAATATGAATTGCCCTAAAAAAAAATTCAGTCAGAAGAATTTTTTGTCAATTTAATCCCTGCATCCAGAAACATTCTCAAATAAAAATAACACTGGATTAATTAAGTCATTCTAAACTGTTTCTATGATCCACATATTTTACAATAAACTAAAGCATACCTTTTTTGAAAAAGTATCTAACAAAGTATTTATATATGAAATTTTACAATCAATATGCTCAAGACTAATTAGCCTTCCTTGAAATAAGCAGATTTGATCTATTCATCAATGCAAATTTACTGCAACTGAAATGCAAATTTAATAGGATGTGGGGAAAAATATGTATTGTATACAATTTTATTACAGTTTTATGAATTCATGTGTTTATTATATGAATGATTAATTATGCATTTATATAAATAAGGCTGTTCTATTATTATTTGTGAGTTGGACACTAATACATTGGATTATTTTATTTATTACAGTTTTTCTATCACTTTTGTATAGTGAAAAGATAATATAAATTGTATTTTATTGTTTTGAGAGCAGTAAATAACTGCTATTAAAAGATAACACTGTTTATTGCTGATTTTAAAGCTTACTGAACGTTTTTAAAGCTTACTGAACTTGAAATGATTTGGATATCTACAGTTCTACATGCGTTGTAAATACACAACATAAGAATGGCCCCTCTGTAATAATTGTGGCCCCACTTGTGCCCCCCTGTTGGAAAAATCCTAGAATCGCCCCTGACATTGGATTATTTTATTTATTACAGTTTTTCTATCACTTTTGTATAGTGAAAAGATAATATAAATTGTATTTTATTGTTTTGAGAGCAGTAAATAACTGCTATTAAAAGATAACACTGTTTATTGCTGATTTTAAAGCTTACTGAACGTTTTTAAAGCTTACTGAACTTGAAATGATTTGGATATCTACAGTTCTACATGCGTTGTAAATACACAACATATGGCCCCTCTGTAATAATTGTGGCCCCTCTTGTGCCCCCCTGTTGAAAAAATCCTAGAATCGCCCCTGACCTTTTGGCAAGAGAAGTGTTCAATTGATCAGTTTATGGACTACTGTATGGCTGAGGTAACATCAGAAAGAGTCTGTGAGAATATATAGTAAAGTTCCTTTTGGGGACCATTTGGCCAGCAATATGTTCATTAGGTCAATTATGGGCTACTGTATGACTGACGTGACATGAGAAGAAGTCTATGAGTTCATATAGTAACAAAACAGTTTGAGGAAACGTTGGCGAGAGATATTTTCAGATACGGACTATTATATGGGTGAGGTAACATCAGAAAGTCTTTGAGAAATATATAATAAGGTTCCTTTTGGGGAACTTTTGGCCAGAAATATGTTCAGTAGGTCAAATATGGGCTACTGTATGACTGACGTGACATCAGAAGAAGTTCATGTAGTAACAAAACATTTTGACGACCCTTTGGCGAGAGATATTTTCTATAAATCAGATGCTGACTGCTATTTGGCTGAGGTAACTTCATGAGGATTCTATGAGAATGAGAAGTAAGTTGCCTTTTGGGGACCCTTTGGCCGACAGGCTGGCCGACGTAATATCAAAAGTAGTCAATGAGCATAGAAAGTTCAATATCAGGGACCCTTTGGCCAGAAAGATTTTCAATGGGCCAAATACAGGCTGGCCGACGTAATATCAAAAGTGGTCAATGAGCATAGAAAGTTCAATATCAGGTACTTTCTGGCCAGAGATTGTTGATTATGTCAATAAATATTGACAATTGTATAGCTGACTTAATATGAGTCCGTGAGTTTACATTTAAAAAAAACAAATGTTGAGGACCCTTTATCCAGAAATATGTTCATTAGGTCAAATTTCAAAACGTCATATAACTGACGCTTTTGACCATTTTTGGAAATTATATTTTCCCCGCAGTGCTGAATGAGAAGAGCCATAACCACAGCCTACAGAAAGGGGATTATAGGTGATTTATAGGCTATAATAAATGTGTCTGATAATAAAATAATATAAAATAACGAGGCATTAATTGTTTATTAATAAACTATTGTTTTCTAAATGATTTTCGGCTAAAAACATATCTCCATCTCCGGATGCACATTTAGAGAGAAATTAATTAGCTACATAATTACATAGTCAGAAGATATTGGCTTTCGATTCGAATTTGTTCGTTTTAAATTGGACATTTAAAGCTTTAATCTACAAAGGATATAACCCCTGTAGACTAAAGCTTTAAATGTCCAATTTAAAATGAACAAATTCGAGTGCGGTGGCTGTTTCAGGTCTCGCGCTTCAGTTCACGGAGATCATGAAGCGCGCCTTGATTAATTGTTAAAGCACAACGTTTTCTTGTTATTGTGAGTTTACGCAAATAAATGTATTTGCGAATAATGTATTATTATTTTCTGTATGACCAGAAATGAAAGAGTATTTTAAGTTGTTTCCACTGAAAGAAATGCAATGAAACTGCAAGTGTTCACATGGGCGTCTCGCAGCCATCAGTGCGTGCTCCACACACACTGGATATGCGCTGATATGCGTCAAAAATATTGTGTTTATTTGTGCTCTGTTCCTTTTTTGGATAAAGGCGTCTTCTACATATGCAGCCTAATAAAATGTTACAATAATGATGATGGTTATTATTATTATTATTATTTGCAGACACGGAATTTTTGTGAAATGGACGTTTTGCTTATTTTCAATTGGCAATTTCAGTTTGAAGGGTGATGGAAATGCGGCTTTAACTGCTCCGTACTTGCTGCGTTTTATTTCTATAAATTAATTTCGTTTCAAATGGGGTCCAAACAGTTATTAAAGGTGTTAAAAAATTAACTCTGTATCTCGAGGTTGCGGCGCGCACACTATGCACTATTAACCGATGGGCCTCGGTTAACGGTTAATGAATAACTTGAAAACGTGCCCGCAGCCCTACTTGTTATATCGCGCAAAAAATCGCTGCTTGAAATGGAGAATCGCCTGTAGGCCTACTGGTCTCGTGACACTAATGCAGTCACTGCGGCAGGTGAGTTAATATACATGCTATCTTCCTAATTTAAAAAAGAAATTAATTCATAATACCCGCTGAAATGGGTTGGGTTTTATGACGTTTGATCCAGAAAGGCGTGTTAGGGGTGGGGTCTGGGGCAGCGCTGTGGGGCTACTGGCCCGGCAGTGGAAACGCAAGCCCGGAGCTTGAGGCCCGAGGCCACTAGCTCGGCTCGGCTCGCTGTTAGCTCTGGCCCAGCCCTAGCCCGGCAGTGAAACGCGGCTAATGAGTTTATGTATAACAAAATATTTTGAGGACCATTTGGCGAGAGATATTTTCAATAGATCAGATACGGACTACTATATTGCTGAGGTAACATAAAATATTTGTTGAGAATAATTAGTAAGTTGCCTTTTGGGGCCTCTTTGGCCAGTTTCTGTTCATTAGGTCAAAAACGGACTACTGAATGACTGACGTGACATCAGAAGTCTTTGAGTTCATATAGTAACAAAACAGTTTGAGGACGCTTTGGCGAGAGATATTTTCAAAAGATCAGATACGGACTATATGGCTCTGGTAACATCATAAAGATTTTATAAGAATAATTATAAGTGGCCTTTTGTTCATTATATGTTCATTATGTAAAATATGGATTATTGTATGGCATAGAAGATTTCGTTGCACGTCAACGCTTGAGCGAGCTAGTTCTTGAAGTGCAAATTTACTAATATGCAATTTTTCAACGAATTATGTACAATTCAGTGCAAAGCAGATTCCATTGCACTTCTCTCCAACACATTGCGTAATGTTAGATCTTGAATTGATTGCATAAACAAAGGGCATATTTACAGTGTATGCAATTCTTCAGTGTACGACGCTTGACCGTCTGTGCAATGCTAAGCATAAGCAGATTGCATTTAACAATCTCTTGAACGCACTTGGGAATGAGTTAGTTCTTGAATGCATTGGAATGAAACAAAGTGCATATTACTTATGCTTTAATTCACAGCGCTTGACCGTACAGTATGTGCAATGCATTGATTGTCAGAATGTATTCACTTCGGAATGAGCTAGTTTTTGAATGCATTGAACTAAAACAAAATTGCATATAACTTATTCTTCAATGCACAGCCTTTGATCATATTTACAATGCAGTGCCTAGCAAATTCCATTGCATATCTCTCTAATGAGCTAGTTCTTGAATCCATTACAATGCAACAAAGGACATATTTACTAATATGTAATTTTTCAATGCAAAGCGCTTGATCGTCTGTGCAATGCGTGCATAAGCAGATTGCATGGAACATAGCTTGAATGCACTTTGGAATGCGTTAGTTATTGAACGCAATGAACTAAAACAAAATTGCATATAACTTATTCTTCAATGCACAGCCTTTGATTGTATTTACAATGCAATGCCTAGCAAATTCCATTGCATATCTCTCTAATGAGCTAGTTCTTGAATCCATTACAATGCAACAAAGGACATATTTACTAATATGTAATGTTTCAATGCAGCGCTTGATCGTCTGTGCAATGCATGCATAAGCAGATTGCAAGAAACATAGCTTGAACGCCCTTTGGAATGAGTTAGTTATTGAATCCATTGAACTAAAACAAAATTATAACTTATTCTACAATGCACAGCCTTTGATCGTATTTACAATGCAATGCCTAGCAAATTCCATTGCATATCTCTCTAATGAGCTAGCTATAATGAGAATCCATTATAATGCAACAAAGGACATATTTAGGGCCCGAGCACTAACAGTGCAAGCACCCTATTGAAACTATTAGGGTTATTTAGGGCCTGAGCACTAACAGTGCGAGGACCCTATTGAAACTATTAGGGTAATTTATTTTTTTATTTTTTAGGGTCCAAGCCCTGAAAGGGCAAAGGCCCTATTGTTTTCCTAAGGGTTATTCTTTTCTATTATTATTATTTTTTTTTTCTTACGACTATTCGGGCACTTTTGGGGCCCTTAACATGCTAGAAAACTCTTGAAAGAACCCGTGGCCATCAGAGCTGGGCTGAAGATGGTTACCCAGGCGTGGCAGGGGGGCTCGACAGCGGCCCCTTGAATGGGGTCCGAAAACTTGGTCCATAAATCAAACACGCTTGCATGTAATAATATGAAACTCGGTACACATATAGATCTCATCGTTTCATATATACTTCGCACTTTTACTTTTTACCCCAGCCCAACAGGAAGTTGGCTATTTAGGGTTCTTTATAAAACACACGCAATGGTATTAAAAATACTCCTCCTAGAGCACTGATCCAAATTCGATGAAACTCGATCAGCGTGAAGTCAAGACATTGAGTATGAAAGCTTGTTTGGGGATTTTTGATATCTCGAACAGTTTGGCCGTGGCGAGGAAACAAAATTATGGCAAGAAACGTGAAACAGGAAGTGTGTTATAACTTCTTTGTACATTAACTGATCTTGATGAAACTTCAGCAATGTGTTCGCTGTAAGAGGTCGAATACATGGATGTGACCAGAGTGCGATTTGCCGGTGGGGAAGCGTGGGATTTCCCCCTTTCTGGTCAGTGTGTCCGTGCCTCTGCTTAATTATTTTTATCTCCGGTGGGGATAAATTTATCCCCCCCTCAAAGTGATCAGTGCTACTAAACTAGTGGTGAGACGGATCAGAAAACTTATCACGGATCCGTGGTTTGATTAAAGTCAATTTTATTTTTAAATGCGCTACTTTGGCTGCTGTCGCTCTGCACGAATCTTCCCACTTGCTCAATGTCCCGCCCACGGCGCTATCTGATTGGTTACACCCAGTGGCGTAGTCTACGTGATACGCAGGTATACGCCGTATACCCACTAGAAAATGTCAAGGATTTGCGTATGCCCACTAGGAAATGTCAAAGATCTCCGTATGCCCACAGCCCACTTTAAAAAGCGTGAGGATTCATAACAACATCGTTTTGTGAAATAAATTTCCTACGACATCAGCCCCCCTAAACGTAAGGCGATCTTACAATCTAATAATCTTATTAGCTTCAGCGCGCGAGCAGAGAGCACGTCAAAAACAGAGGACAGGGTGTGTTTGTGTGTTCGTGTTCATCTGAGCCTCATTGGTCTGTCACTGCTCGTCAATGTCAGAATATTTGAGATGACAAATCAAATCAAAGTAGGCGGGCTTTATTTCAAAGACGCTGCTAAGCGAATTTCAGCAGAGTGACTCGACGCTTCAGTTTACAGGCAAGTGCGAGAAAAGATGTAAGTGGCTAAACTTAACATTTCATATTTTACATTTTTTAGGTCATGAATGTTAAACGAATGACAAAAAATAATCAGGCAAACTATAGTTTTGTGTAATTTCGCCATTTTGAAGTGAAATAATTAAATACTAGGCCTGTAACGTGACTCATGCAATTTAATAGTTTACTGTCATTGCGAGGTGACAAGAAACATTAACAAAGCCGTTTTCATCATTTTAGCCACAAGAGTAATAACGAATGTGTACATATTGATAATATAATAAAAATTGTAGCCTTTATTACATTAAAAAAGCTCAGCCTTTGGAGGGGGAGAGAATTTACTGCCCACTGACATGGTTTTAAAGCTATTTCTTATTCTTTTTTTCTTCAAACGTCTTGAAATGCACATCAGAGAAATCAAAAAAAATGAAGCACCAACCTCAAATTTAGGACCTCTTTGATTATAAAGCCCTGTCTACGGCCCTGTATTAGTCATAAGATCAATAATGAATGTGTAGCCTATATGTTTTGAATGTATTTAACTTAATTACCTAGCTTTAGTAGCTTTCAGTGAATAAACGTGTCCGAGAAAAATTATTCATAGGGAAAATCCACTCATCAGTTGACCCCATGTTTACTTTCTTCACTGACAGACAAAAATGAAAAACCTATATCAGTCATAGCTCATCTTTAGGAGGGGAAGAGACAGGGCAAGATAAAAACAAAGACAAAAAGAGGGTGATGCTGATGAGGAGAGAGAAATAATCAGCTGCCCAGTGCCCACTGACATGGTTTTAAAGCTGTTATCTATTTTTTTGGCCTTCAAAACATCCTAAAATGCACATATGTAGATCAGAGAAATAAAATTTTTCTCAGGGAAACCCTGAACTCCCCTAACTAACCTACCTCACATTTGGGACAACAGTGATTATAAAACCCTGCCTTTTGCATGTAATGAAACCGGTTAATAGTGAGCATTAGATCCTAAACTAAACCTAGTGACGCCCCTGCTTCATGCAACCTGTCAAAGTTTAAAAGAAATATATTACTATTGCACAGCGGAGTACTTCAAGTAGGCCTAATAATATTAATAATAGTTTATTAAAACACACAGAAGCTCAAATGTCTTTAATTTACAACAGTTTATAGAGATAAATAAAGTAACTCGATGGAATAATGAAAGAAATTGCATAGTAAAATGTAATTTATAAAATAATAATAATCAAATCTATTAAGACAGAACTTGAAAGGAATATCACACAAGTTTTGAAAATTTTTCGCAAATGGGTGGTGGTGGTGGTGGCGGCGGGGGGGGGGGGGCTGCTGGTATATCACAGTATACTCACTACAAAAAACTAGACTACACCACTGGTTACACCTCACGCCTATCAACACTAGCGAGACCCCTGGATGTGACTATTGTGAGTCAAAGTTATAGCGCCACCAACTGGCAGCAGGAAGTGTGTCACTTTCAAAATGCTTTGAAATCACCCTCTTATTTTTAACCAATTTGCTTCAAACTTCATCTGTATAATGTAAACATACAGCAGATGTAGACCTGTGAATGGATTCTTGATATCTTTGAAACTGTTGCCGTGGCAATGCATCAAACTTTACCATTCTTTTAGGATGCTTTTGAGACCCTTAGCATGCTTTAAATTGCATGAAACTCATCACACACATCACATTTATTAGCAAGTAGACATGTGCAAAGTTTCAGAAACGGGCGTGGTGAGGGCTCAGTAGTGCCACCTTTTGACAAAAGTGGGGTTGTTAGTTTTAAATATCTGTAAATATCTGTATATTTACAGATTTTTGTAACTGTAAATATACATACAGTTACAAAAATCAGTATGTATATTTTAGTCCTCGAGCCGGACAACTTTCTAGTTGACACTCATTAGCTAGGACCCACAGAAAGTCAGATATGTTTGTTTGAATGTGGTCATGCTCTCTCTGAGCCTACGTCTCTGTCTCTGTCTGTGTGTGTGTTTGTAGGGGGAGGGGGCTTAACTATTTCAATGCTGTGTGTCTGGCCTGCAGACATTTAATAATACATTTCTTAAGCCTGGTATGTTTTAAATAAGTTTTTATTTTAATCTTTATAAGTAAAGGCATAATATAACCAGTTTAATTGTAGTGCATTGACAATCGTTTTATATAATTAGTTTATTAATTAAATTAACTTAAACTTCCATAAAGTTGATGTGAAAATTTGGTCCATAAATCAAACACACTTGCATGTAATAATATGAATTGCTGGTGTCGACATTCACCCACAGTCATAGCGCCACCTAGTGGCAACAGGAAGTGACTTTAACTGTAAAACAACATGAAAATCCCCACAATTGTAGACAGTGAGATGTAGAACAATAATCTGCTAGAGTTTGCAGAAAACAATTTTATTTTGATTTTTTATGAATTTATTAAATATTGCTATATAGTATACAGTATAGGATTTTGGCAGGTAATTATTAAATAATTAAACAATAAAACAACATGAAAATCACCACAATGGTAGACAGTGAGATGAAGAACAAGAATCTGGTGGAGTTTGCAGAAAACAATTTGATTTGCATTTTTTATGAATTTATTAAATATTGCTATATAGCCAGGTGTACAGTATAGGACTTTGGCAGGTAATTATTGAATAATAAAACAGTAAAACAACATGAAAATCACCACAATGGTAGACAGTGAGATGTAGAACAATAATATGCTAGAGTTTGCAGAAAACAATTTGATTTGTATTTTTTTATTAATTTATTAAATATTGCTATATAGCCAGGTAAACAGTATAGGACTTTGGCAGTTAATTATTAAATAATAAAACAGTAAAACAACATGAAAATCACCACATTGGTAGACAGTGAGATGTAGAACAATAATCTGGTGGAGTTTGCAGAAAACAATTTGATTTAGATTTTTTATGAATTTATTGAATATTGCTATATAGCCAGGTGTACAGTATAGGACTTTGGCAGGTAATTATTGAATAATAAAACAGTAAAACAACATGAAAACCCCCACAATGGTAGACAGTGAGATGTAGAACAATAATCTGCTAGAGTTTGCAGAAAACAATTTGATTTCGATTTTTTATGAATTTATTAAATATTGCTATATAGCCAGGTGTACAGTATAGGACTTTGGCAGGTAATTATTAAATAATAAAACAGTAAAACAACATGAAAATCACCACAATGGTAGGCAGTGAGATGAAGAACAATAATCTGGTGGAGTTTGCAGAAAACTATTTGATTTTATTTTTTCATGGATTTATCAAATATTGCTCTAGCAATGTACCGTAAATATTCATGATTTTGGCAGACAATTATTAAATAATAAAACAGTAAAGCAATATGATAATCACCACAGTGGTAGTCTGTGAGATGTAGAACAATAATCTGGAGGAATTTGCAGGAAACAATTTGATCACATTTTTCTATGAATTTATTAATTATTGCTGTAAGGTATGCACTACTATGCATAGGACTTTGGCAGGCAATTATTAAATAATAAAGCAGTAGATCAACATGAAAATCACCACAGTATGTGAGATGTAGAACAAGAATCTGGTGGAATTTGCAGAAAACAATATGATTTTATTTATTTTATTATATATTTTTAGAAGTCTGCCGACACCAAGCGCATGCACCTTGAGCCTACCACGCAACCTCGTGTAGACGCGCAATATATTTGCGTAGATGGCGTAACCTCGCTTTTCAGAAGCACAGATGGCGTGACCGCAGTCAGTTAACGATCATTCAGTGCGAGATAAGATGCAGTGGCTAAAATACACGGCTGTTTTTTAATAGACGTTTTAAATGAACGACAGAAATCAGTTTGATCAAAGACAGTGGAAATGATGATCAATTTGATCACACAATGCACCCTATTATATATTGCCATTATTATTGTAGTAAATATGTTAGTATAACGTTTTTTTTCCGAATGTGTTGACATTTCACTGTTTGTATCTGCTTGTCTCTATTTGCGTAACTTGCATAATTAAGCCAGAGGGCGGCGACAAGTGACTGTCTTTTTGAGTGAGCATTTGAACCATTAAAGGGGGGAGGGGGGGGGGGGTTTGACTGCGATTTCACTTTTTTCATTTTAAATAGTGTAATGTTGCTGTTGGTGCATGAACAGTATCTGCAAAGTTGCAGCGCTGAAAGCTCAGTGTAAGCAGAGATATCGTCTTTTTAAAATTAGGAAGTATAATTGCCTACAAAAACGACTCGATTGGGACTACAGCTGGGTTATAACCCACACATTTGCATCAACCCTCCCTCCGGAATATGCAGAAAAGGACATGCGCATATTTCAGCAGCTCCAGCTCATCGAGTGAGTTGTTCATCCAGCTGTCAGGTCTTCTGTATTCGAACTTCCCACAGACGCTGTACTTCGTCAACAATGGATACTTTATTGATTGTATAATTTATGTTTGATTATGTTCCTGAAAATGACGATCGTGATCTAGCTCTCTGTGCTGCGCATTTTACGGAAGACAGCTTCCAGAATCTCCACCGGATTTAAAAAGAAAAACGTGAAGCAGTTTCAACTTTAAAACGAGAGGCAGCAGTTGTTGGGCCACAACCTGTAAGTAGGCTAAGACTTAATCATTTTAAATGTATTTTCATGAATATTTCTAGACGTAGCCTTGTGTTTTATTTTTTTCAAATGCCAGCGCTGGCTTTATAGCCACTAGGCTACTAGTAGGCTAACTGCTGTCAGATTGTTCCAAGGACACAGGTTGCCTATTGTCTATCAACAATCAATAACAATATGATTTGTTAATCGTAACATTTCTTCCCTAACAATTTTGACTATTGCAATTAAATTGAAATGAAATTGAAGTGAAAGTTAAATTAAAAAGTTAGTGATTGTTTGTGTAGGGTGTAGCCTATTTCATACACAGTCTGACTACCTGGGAAATGTCAGTCTAACATATAAAATGAATGGATCAGTGATATTAAAATTAAGTTTGACGGTCATGCAAATTAAGCTTGGAGTTTTCCAGGATAAATAATAAAAAGGAGAGCACCGGAAGATGACATTGAACATTTATTTTTTACTTTTGTTTTTGCAAAAGCAGTATCATTTATTTTAACACTCATCAAATCACACATAGAAAAGTACAACAACAACAAAAAGAAATTCCCTCCAAAATAGGTAAACAGGAAAAATCAGTCCAATCAATTATTTCACTTTAAGATGCTCGCCCTCTTGCTTCCTGTCCAGTTTCTCGCAGTCATCTCTACATCTGCCTCGGTGGAATTTTGTTGGGTAGGATTTCTTAACACAGCACCTAAATGAAACAAAATAAAAAATAAATAAAGCAAATTTATACTTTTACTAATTTAGTCTGATGTTCTGAGTAAGAAGTGCAGTAGCATACATTACATATAAAATATCTTACCATTGTTAGTCCTCTGAAGGATCCCTGGAAAAGGGTGGCGTGGCTGCTGCAAAGCACACAGGCCATCATTATTATCCGGCGGCGTCACTAGAAAATAGAGAAAAAACAAATTATTGGAGTGAACAGTAAGTCAAGTTTATCACAATTAGGCTAATTGTGTTTATCACAATTAACTAATGTCAGTGAGCTGAGTAATTGCCACACATTTCTATCAGCAGCAACTCATCTTAACCCATGTCAAAATAACAGAGCTAACCCAGTGTCACTCCACATCAGTGGTTCTCAAACCTTTTCTGTCATTCCCCACTTTGCATAGAACTGTGCTGTGCTCTATATGTGTTTGTGTGTGTGTTTGCGAGTGTGTGTCAGTGTGTTCTTTGTCTGCGTCTTAAATAGCTTACAGCCAGGAAAGCCTTCAGTCTATGGAAGCAGATGGGTAGCAATATTCAATTTGAATGAAAATGAATTTCATGAAAATGCAATCGCAAGTGTCTTGACTGTGAGTGTAAACGCAATTAAGAAAAGTAACATTTGAATGATCATTAAATTTGCCACAGTTTTTGCTTGAACATGTTATACATATTATCTAATCATTTCTGTAATGCATTTTCATTTTAATGTTGACACTTATAAAGCGTTTCAATATGCATATTAAAACTAGTGTATGAAA
Source organism: Pimephales promelas (assembly GCF_016745375.1). The sequence goes on from NW_024121146.1 coordinate 118,321, forward strand.
TAGCAAATGTAAATTATGTAATTTCATTTTCATTTTGCAACAAACGTTGCTAGAATGTAAAATAGAAATTTAAATACACAATGCAATGCCATTTTACATATTGCATTGTCATTTTGCATATTACATTTCAAATTGAATATTGCTACCCATGTGCTTCCATATCAGTCCTCCAGTCCTCCTTCTTGAATATTAACTGCGGCCTCTTGGAAAGACAGAAAACCTTGGCTAACTTATCACACTACCAATATAAACTCCAAAATCATATCTGGAACACCAAACTATGGTATGCCCTGTGGACCTGTGCAGTTCACTGTGTCTACTTGAGTTTAGGGACCTGATGCAGTTTACTACAGAGGGGACACTTACCTTTACTATACGATGATGTGGGATGGGCTGGAGGAGATTTGTCGTGCGTTTTCTTCTTCTTTGCCTGTGTTGTTTGTGGTGCATTTACTGTAGGGTGTCTGATGAAGGGCACGATTTAGGGTGTCTGGTGCAGGGGATGGTGGTGGTGATGGTGATCTAAGTTGCAATGGTCTGTAAATTAAACGTTTTTACAAAGATTAGTTATCATATTGATCACATCGAACAGAGAGAAATATGACATGGATGACATACTCCGTGTGATACAAAGAGGATGATCAAAAAGTCAAAAAACATATAGCTCACTGAAATTGGAAAACATTTTAAATATACACAATAAATGAACAAAACAACCAAAAAACAATAAAAGCAATGTCCCGGTTAACAGAAAATGCACTTGAATAAATACCCAAAATACAAATAAAATGGTTGTAAACAAAACCCGACCATACCCTAAATTATTTGTTATTAAAACATTAACACACAAACCACTGTTAATTTAACATAAAGCAAGCAGCTACTGCGTGCATTGTCTGGCATGACTGAATGCGCTCCCTTAATAATTCCAAAAAAGCTGACAGTTCATCACGATCTCACACATCTCTGTTATTACCAATGAAGCTGACTGCACAATGAATCTCATATAATATCTAGGCTACACTTTGTTTGTTATAATTAGAGGATTTGCCAGCATACAGAATTCAGCACTGAATAAAAAAGTCTGTTTTGAGCAGTGAGGGAAGTATATCTTAAATGCTTCTGATTGGCGTTCAAGAAATCAACATGTCTGTGATTGGCCACATCGCTCAATAATGCAAACATGTTATAAATAGAAACTCTGGCCTGTAAATCGTTACTACTTTGTTTTAGTTGTTCTTGCAGATGACTAAAAATCTATTAGTTTTTATATGTTTTATAAATAGATATTTCTAGTTTGCGGGAGTACCGCAAATCGTTTTATTCTCCCGCAACCCGCACACACAGAGTGAGCCATCGAATCGCCCGCACTCGGCCATCGAATCTAGTGCAGCGCCGCACTCTATTGCGTTGGGAGTGCACTTCTCTAGATCAAAGGCCCGACCCGAGGATAGTGTCAGCCCAGGTCGGGTCAAGTCCTTGCTCGGGCAGAGAATCTAAGCTCTGGTTCATGCTAAGGAACCGAGAGTTTGTCATCCAGTCTCTTTGGTATAGAGAGACAGAGAGAGACGACGAGGAAAATAAACAAGCATGCAAATGTAAATTATCGTGTCCAGAAAAATTTGAGTTTGCCATGGCATATCATATTTGCTGAGTGACAAAAAATACCTTTTATTGACAGTGATAGACAGTTGACAAATATCTATACCAACATAAACATAAAATTTGCAACGTTACAGCACTCAGCATTAACCTGATGTTGACAATGGAGTTCTCCTGTAGCCTTATTTAGGTCAAAGATAAATATTTCCACTACATTACTGCCCTGGCCTACCTGTAAACCATTCCCTTGCTACTAGTCCACTCGCTCCACTATAAGGTATAGGCTTTCCTGATGCAAAATTAATAGTACAGACAGTAAAGGCAGAGACTGGTAAAGGTCACATTTTTTAGGATCTTAGGATGCCAATAATCAAGACAAGCAAACAGGGGAAAGTTATTACATACGTGTGTATCAATATGTGAAGACCCTAGAGATGTCCCCTACTCGTCTCAATCCAGATGGATGTGGTGCTGGTCCACTGGGAAGACCATACTGTAGTTCCAGCCGTCGTGTGTGCTGATGCGGCAAGTACACTGCAGCCGTAATGCCGGACAGAAGGGGAGTCACACCAACATATGGAAAGAAGTGTAAATGGATGGAGAAGCATAGTTTACTATAAAGCTACGTCTTAGTTTGTGCTAATCTTGGCGAAAGCCGAGTACAAATCTGCAAGAAGTTTTATCATCTACTCTCGTGTCACCGGGGTGACAAAAAGGCAGGCGGAACCTTTTATCATGGCCGGGTTTCTGAGGGGAGGGATTTCCGGTGTGGGACCCGGAAGACTCTAGTTCCGGAAAACTCCGAGCGGAGACGGAGAATTATTAGTTAATTCAAAACAGGTGCGGGACAAGACTATCGCGATCGCGATTGGGACACGTTGTCAGTTGGGAAGGATAAAAGGATATCTCATCTTCAACACAGGGGAGGGGAAAGCAGAGGAGGACTGACAGCAGGAAGAGGAGGAGAGGATGGACAACACAGGATGAAAGGAGGAAAGGAGGAGGGAGAGGAAGGAGAAGGAGAAGAGGAGAACCGTGGTGGATAAGAGATAAGTGCTGTTGATGTTTGGACTGTGATACGAGAAATCTGTTTGGAGGATGTGATGAGACTTCATGAGGTGTAAATCTGTCTTTTTGGAGGAAGTTTGAATGTCCCACGCTTTATTGGAAGAAGTCCAAGAGATTGCTGTGGAACCTGAGAGAACCAGTTATGCTGTTGAATCCTCACCTGTCTTCTGTCGGCCTGGGTCCTGAGAAGAGGGCCAGCTTTGCTGTGAATCTGAGAGAACCAGTTATGCTGTTGAATCCTCACCTGTCTTCTGTCGGCCTGGGTCCCGAGAAGTGGGCCAGCTTTGTTGGAATCGGAGAGAACCAGTTATGCTGTTGAATCCTCACCTGTCTTTTGTCGGCCTGGGTCCTGAGAAGAGGGCCAGCTTTGCTGTGAATCTGAGAGAACCAGTTATGCTGTTGAATCCTCACCTGTCTTCTGTCGGCCTGGGTCCTGAGAAGAGGGCCAGCTTTGCTGTGAATCTGAGAGAACCAGTTATGCTGTTGAATCCTCACCTGTCTTCTGTCGGCCTGGGTCCTGAGAAGAGGGCCAGCTTTGCTGTGGATTTCGTACTCTTCTCCGTCCATCCGAATCCTGTGAAAAGAGAAACTGTTCTGCTGTGAATTCGAGAGAACCAGTCCAGCTGTGAACCCTCACCTGCTCTGCCTACCTGAGTTTTGAGAAGAGCCAGTTATACGGCTGAAACTTCACCTTCCTTCAGCACAGGTTCACGGGGGCCGATGAAGAGGATAGACCACCCCAGCGATACGGCGAGTGGGCTGAAGTTCCCGGTCCTAGGGACTAGTCCCGAATGGCAGGGGGGGGATGTCACCGGGGTGACAAAAAGGCAGGCGGAACCTTTTGTCATGGCCGGGTTTCTGAGGGGAGGGATTTCCGGTGTGGGACCCGGAAGACTCTAGTTCCGGAAAACTCCGAGCGGAGACGGAGAATTATTAGTTAATTCAAAACCGGTGCGGGACAAGACTATCGCGATTGCGATTGCGTTGTCAGTTGGGAAGGATAAAAGGATATCTCATCTTCAACACAGGGGAGGGGAGAGCAGAGGAGGACTGACAGCAGGAAGAGGAGGAGAGGATGGACAACACAGGATGAAAGGAGGAAAGGAGGAGGGAGAGGAAGGAGAAGGAGAAGAGCAGAACCGTGGTGGATAAGAGATAAATGCTGTTGATGTTTGGACTGTGATACGAGAAATCTGTTTGGAGGATGTGATGAGACTTCATGAGGTGTAAATCTGTCTTTTTGGAGGAAGTTTGAATGTCCCACGCTTTATTGGAAGAAGTCCAAGAGATTGTAGTGCTGTGCAGTGGACCAGATCCCCTGTCTACGCCCTAGTTTGTGAGTGACAAGACTTTGCAGTGTTGTTCATTAAATCACGTGTGCCGATTTGTGTGAATTACAGTTAAACGTGAGTGGAAGTGTAATGCAGTGACATCGGGGAAACGGTTCTGGCTGTGGATATATCGCCCGCATCTCGTTGGATGGAGGAAGTCATCTAGTGGTGAAATTCTTCTTTTCTCCTCTTTAATCTCTACTAGTGTTGTCACGGTACCAAAATTTCAGTATTCGGTATCAATACCAGTTAAAATTCACGGTTCTCGGTACCAATTTCGGTACCAAAGCTTAGTTTAAATTTACATATATTTAAGTGTTTATCACGGTTACAAGTATGGAAACTGTACATTTGTATTATAAACACTTTAGAAAAAGATTAGATAAAATGACCCAAAATAAACAATAGTATACACTAACACATTTTTAAAGTTGTTTGTAAAGTTTTAATCCATTATTTATTTAATGCACAATGAATTAAGTGAACAAACATGAACAATCAGGTGTTTGTAATAAATAACATTTTCAAACATTAATTAATGTTGTAAAAATATATTGTTCACTCAATGTGTTGATAACTAAGTAATGTTGATTAATGGTATCTTTGTAGCATTACCATAAAACATGTTTTATTTGACTTGACAGTCCTTTTATTTAATCTAAAACTGCATTCATATTTAATTTTAAAAAGGCTTTTTAAACCTGCTGAGTTATAAAGGCAAGAATACGCCTAGTACTGGCACTGACATTAAATGACAATACTAATACCAGTAGCCTACTCTGGTGTCGGGTGGATACTACTGTGCTCATGTACTCGTAAAACTACCCCGAAAGCACTTTAGAGGCCGTTCACATGTCGCGCGTGTTTTTAATTATAATTTTGCGCGTGCTTATTCTTTCCAAAGCGCTTGCTCTCACGCGGCGTCTGTCGTTGCTATGCAACGCCAACGAGTTTTTATTATGAGCGCGCTTGAATCGCGCCTATATTTGAAATTGCGAATTTGCATGTAATCGGCCTCTTATGGCAACGTGACATTAGCCTAATCCAAAATATTTCCATATGTGGCTCTTTCCTCCTTTCGTTTCAACAAGTGGATTCAGAGAGAGAGCCATATCAGCGTTATAAAGAGGACGCAACTGTGCACGTTTCAGACATCGCGTCTAGAACAGAACTGGATTAACCTGGTACTCGGTACCTAGAAAAGCTGGTACCGTAACATTTTTTTTTTTTAGTACCGAAGTACCGAGTTTTTTGACAACACTAATCTCTACGTAGGATTGTGAAGTTCAGTTTGCTGTTGAATTGCCAGCTTGACTCTCTGCCTGCATGAGTCAGCTTTGTTGCTGTCGAATCCTTACGCCCCCCTGTTCATCTGGACTCTGTGAGTAGCGCCAGTTATACTGTTGAACCCTCACATTTATCTCTCTGTCTGCCTGAGCCCTGTGAAGATAGCCAGCTTTGCTGTTGAATCCTTACTCCTCCATGTTCTGCTGGATCCTGTGAGTAGAATCAGTTACACTGTTGAATTCTCACCTGTACTCTCTGTCTGCCTGAGCCCTGTGAAGACAGCCAGCTTTGATGTTGAATCCTTACTCCTCCATGCGGCGTCCGGGCTCTCCGATCCCGGGTGACACTCGTGTAATGGAAATCATGTGCAAAATAACTTTTAACTAGATTAGTTAAAGATAGTGTTTCAGTTGTCTTTGAGGTCAATTAAAACACATACTTACTGTACTTTACTGTGGCAAAGACCCTGTGCAAAATGGGCCTGGGCTCTGAAAAGAGCCTTTGGGGTGTATGTAGCTCCTGTTGAGAAAAAGAAGAAACATGAAAAGGAGTCAAATATATTGCAAATGCCTTTGTGAATTAATGTGCACTCAATTTATCTTTATTGACTAAAACATTATGTTAAGCAGTGGCGGCTGGTGAAAAATATTGGAGGGGGGGCTGAATAACAGGGGGGTCTGGGGGTCCCCCCCCAGAAAATTTTGAATTTAGTAGATGTGATTTCCTGCATTCTGGTGCATTTTAGGCCTTAGGCCATGCCCTTACCTATACCAATAAAATAACTTAAACCAGTCAATAACAATGGTCAAATAATACAATAATAATAATAACAGTTTGACAGTTAATGATAATGAACAAGTTGCATGTTTATTATGCTCTGTGTGCTGACAGAAAAAGTGCAAACGCTTAATATTGATAAATTATAATATAGGTAATACAAAAAATAATAGGTAATACAACAATCTAGTTTAATCAATCCCCAGCTGTAGACTACATATTTTTGACAAATTGACAATTGGATAATGGATAACAATGTGTTGATACTAGAGAAAGAGAGAGAGAAAAGGCTCTGAAAGAGAGGATGGGACAACATTCTTGAGGGTAACACCCAAGTATGAGAAGAAAGTTGATTTTAACTAGTATGAAACACAGTAATCTAGCTCAGAACTTAAAAACATCAAAAAAACAAAGCAAACACACAGGTATTAATATTCCTATAACTATTTTAATATCAAACGTGTGTGAAACAGTGTTTATGTGTGTGTGAGTGACAGAGACAGACAGGTCAATTCCCACGACTAACTTTACATTATTTCCACTCGACGTCACTGGCGCTGCCATTCTGCTCTCATCTGAGGTAAAAAAAATGTCCCGTGGTGCGCGTGCACGGTGCACTCCCCTAATCTGATACTGTGGGCGATATTTTCAGCGCCCCCAAACCATGAAATTTGACGACGCTGATTGGCGAAATATAAACTTTTTTGCATAGCAACCGGGGAACCATTGGCTTAAATTCCAGCACTGTGGGGCTGAGCGAACTGGCGCCCTGAGAAGACAGCCTATTGGCTATACTACTACACCAACATGATAAAAGTAACGAAAGTGAATGCAAATATCATTCTGGTGAGTTCAAAACACTTTTCAAAGTAAAACCATTATTAGCATATAATTAACACAGATTATTTTTCAAAATGATGAATTATAATATATATTAAAAAAACAGACAGACAGGTCGGAGGGAGGGCGGCGCCCCAGTATCGAATTAATTTTGAGCCAATAAAAATGAACGTAACTTTTCAAGAAACGAATGAAAATATAAATTGAAACTGAATAAAATATATTTGAAACTGAAAAAGAATGAACCGCAAGCAATTTTTTTGACTTTGTTTTTAATACACTACATGTTTTGCTAACTATTCCTCATATTTCGTTTACTGATCTACACTTACAAATGCGCTTCCAGAGTTTTCATTTACGCTTCTGAAGTTTTCGTTTACACTCCCTGAGTTTGCGTTCGCTGTTCTGACACAAATCTCTCGTGGGGGCGGGGCTAGTAGCAGTGTATTCTCATTGGCTACTGAGTTTTTGATTGACAGCTTCTTGACCTGGAAGTGAAGACGTCAGTGAGTGTTGTGTTTACACGTTTGGATGTGAGCGTCTGTAAGCGTAGCTTTCTATTTCATTTAGGTGATATTAAGTTTATTTCTTTATTTATTTACTGCTACACTATATTGTTGATATGATTTCTTATAGAAGGAATAGTACAGACAAATGTCATGATATAATTTGTCATCGTCGATATCAGAATACTGGATAGCATAGGCTACTCGTGGTAAGTCTGATTGTTTTTTTTTTTATTAATACTAAACTAATACTAATTATAATACAGGTCTTGCTTTTTCAGGTGGAGAGGCATATTAGAGCTCAGTGAGAGCCCATAACATTATACAGCAGTGTTGTCTTGATTTAATTGGTAAGTTGTTAGCCCAATCATTACATGTCTTGTTTATCTAACGTTACATACGGTTACAGTCTTCGATTAGATCATATTTGCTTCAATTAGATCATATTTCCCCTCTGCCACCCCAAACAACATTGTGCTAGAGTACTGTACAGTATCTGTACTGTAGCCTATAGTACAAAATGTACTGTATCAGACAATGACCGATGCCATTGGACCAGAGCCCTGTCAATCACTGCCCGGTTCAACTTTGGCAATGTAAAGCCAATTGCTGATTAATTTGTGATGCAGAGTTTTTAAAAGAAGAGAGAGAGTACTTGACCATTTTCCACGTCTCCATTCATAATATGTAAACACTCATTTGTTTTGAAGTATAACCCTGGGCGCAATATTTATTCTGCAAAAGGCAACAAAATGCTTTTTCTGTATCCATATTTTAGTAATAATTATGTTAAAAAACAACAACATTTTGGAGAAAAATGTTGAATTTTTAATAGTCTTTAATAATTTATATATATATATATACAAATTCAAAACCTAATACATGCAAGTAATTATGACTGAAAAAAATCCAGCAACTAGGGAGTAGACCATAGACTGTAAAGGAGTAGACGCTACACAGCCATGGATAAATGTTTATTGGGTTATAGAGCCATCTACTGGTTATACAATAGTATTAAAGATGATAAATGGTGTGTGAGTCAGGTAAACATTTGGTACTGTAAAATCCCTTAAAACATTTATATAATTTGTTTGAAATAATTATTTTAAGTCTGCAAATGGTTACTGCATGTGGGAGTTCAAAGCAGTTTGTATTGTTAGATTATAATATATTTCCTTTCTCATTTTCCAGGGATTTAAGCAACTTTTCCACAAACAAAATTCTGATGCTGACACAGAGGATGGAGTGATAATACCAGAGATCAGCTGTCTCCATCAGACAATAATGTTACTTTGTTCAGACATATCACCTTTGAATGACTGGGATCCTTATCTTCAGACACCTGTTGTATTTTATTTTAATATTATAAAATAGCAAATATTTTAATTTCTTTGGAGCTCTAGATTAAAACAAACACAGTACACAAGAGGTTGCAGTTTATTCTTATTAGTCTCTGCTGATCATGGATTAGCATACCAACAGCATATGAATGGAATAGTTCATCCAAAAATAAAATTGTCACTTATTTTACTCACCCTCATGCTGTCCCAGATGCATTTTACTTTCTTTCTACAGGTAAATACGAATTAAGATTTTAAGGAAAGTAATCCATCTCTGCAAGCCCTAAAGATGCTTTAAAAACCACACACAGTGACCGTGATGTCCATGTGACCTCAGTGGATGAATCAATACTGAAGTGAAACAATAGAATAAAAAATACAAATACTGCCATACATGGGTACAATCCACTTGTGTTATGTGGACTCACAGAGATGTATTATTTCATTAAAAATCTTTGTGATTATACATTTTATTATCTATATTATGAGAATACTGTGCATTACATGTATAGTATGCAGTTAATGTTTTGTGGATTCTGGTCTTTCCTGTCATAACTGCATCCAAGACTTTCACTTTGGTACTTGTGTATATGCTGTAGTGACAATAAAGAATGAATACATTTATTAGATTTTTTATTTAAATTCATTTAACTGATTTTATAAGTCATAATTGAACCTGTTGATGATTGTTCAAATATATTTACCATTTTAAATGTTAGAAAATAATATTAACATTAATAAAAATTAAAATTAATTTCATTTTTATTTAAATGAAATAAATAAAATTATCAGCATGATTTAAAAAATACCAACAAAAATATTATTTGTGTGAAATATGTAATGAAATGCCCTTTGAGGTCTGTATCATCTGACAGCAACCCACGATTGTAATTTTCATATAGTTTAAATTCCTCTTATTTAAGTGATCATACATGATCATTTGATGGTGTAAATGCATATGGTAACAATGAGAAATTTGATGGCCATGGTTGCCAACCTTGATTAAAGTGAAACTTTCTTGACTGCTGAATATATCACACACGTATACTAGTAGGCTATTCTCTTTATATTGTAATAGCACAACCTATTCAGAGCCTAACATGCAAACGAATCATCAAGAATAAACAAATATTCTCCTAAAACATTGGACAAAATATTTTAAGTAGTCATATACAGTGGGCCTACTTTGATGTACAATTACACCTGAATAGACTGATCTCTTGTGAACCTAAAAGCTTCTGTTGACAAAGTAATCGCAGCAGAAGGTAAATACAGATAAAATTAAAAAACAAACATAACTTAATATTACTAAAATTAAATAGAAAGCTGCGCTTACAGACGCTCACATCCACACGTGTAAACACAACTCTGACGTCTTCACTTCCAGGTCAAGAAGCTGTCAATCAAAAGCTCAGTAGCCAATGAGAATACACTGCTACTAGCCCCGCCCCCACGAGAGATTTGTGTCAGAACAGCGAACGCAAACTCAGGGAGTGTAAACGAAAACTTCAGAAGCGTAAATGAAAACTCTGGAAGCGCATTTGTAAGTGTAGATCAGTAAACGAAATATGAGGAATAGTTAGCAAAACATGTAGTGTATTAAAAACAAAGTCAAAAAAATTGCTTGCGGTTCATTCTTTTTCAGTTTCAAAGATATTTTATTCAGTTTCAATTTATATTTTCATTCGTTTCTTGAAAAGTTACGTTCATTTTTATTGGCTCAAAATTAATTCCATACCCCAGCGCCCTCTATGGGCGAGCCGCCCCTGATGTTAAGAAAATGGCAATTCAGAACTGTAGGATGACTTCTAGATCAATCACTTACAAAAATCACTCACTGAAAAAACAGAAAAGACCATTCTATTTTGTTTAACTAACAAAGGTTAAGGTTCTATTTTTATGAATAGCTGTGTGTCTTCACTTACTATCACTTTACTATAACCACTTCTTTGTATGACTGTCTAGTGGCTGCGCGCTTGTACTAAACTAGGTTGACAGGTCTACTTTTCACAGTAAACGCACAACAAAAGAGCTGCTTTAATTTTAAGCATATGTCACTTGAACAAAATAATTAAAAATCCCTTGAGTGTAAGGGGTTAATATTATAAATGGACAGATGTATGATTGTTTGGAAAAAAGTCAGTCCATAGTTTTATGACCGTTTATTAGTTTAGCCTGGTTGTTTTAGGTTATCCTCAGACTGACGAAAAACGAGTTCCCCTCATGTCTAAAAATACATAGGCTACTGTCAAAAATAATTCTTCATCGCTTTCTCGGTCTGATTCTGCCTCAAACTGATACTGCAGTTCGACACATATTTACATCTGGACCGGAGCTCACATTTCGCCTGTAAAGGTAATGGGCGTTAACCTTCCGGACAACGTGAGCGACAGTTTAGCCAATCACAACACACCGGCCCAAACTAACCAATCTGAGCCCACTACGTGTTTCTGAGGGAGCGGTTTCATAGAATCAGGAAGTCAACCGCTCGTTCGAGGACAGAGGAGAGCGCTGCTAACAATAAAGGTGAAGTTTATGAAAAATAAGACTTTAAAAAAAAAGAAAAACCACGAATATATGTTATATTGCACCCCATAAACACAATCATGCAAAGAAAAAAAGCAGTCAACCCCCCTTTAATTAAATTAACAGATTAGTCCAAAAACATTGATTGATTTAGGAAAGAAAAAGTAGCTGAAACTGGAACTGATGTTTAAAGGGGAAATGAAGCAGTGAATCAAGTTTACATGATTTACAAGATGGATTTCCATGGAGTTCCAAGGAACATTACAAATGTAAACATTTAGAAGAAAAAAAGAAAAAACTTTGTATCTTTCGCCGCCAGGGCGCCGCCATTGTGCAGTTGACGTCACGGGGTTGGTTGGCTCAAGTTTAACAGGCTCTGGGCATTGAAAATCGCGACATCAAACTGTGTTTATACCAGTGTTTTGACCGCGAACGACTAATGTTAGGTACAGATATTAGACAAAAAGACGACGTCTCATGTTATATGTTGACAAACTGCACATAGAAACATTGTTCGCGATGTCTGCCGTCAGATATTCCCGTCTCGTCAATAACATGTAAGTTAGCACGTATTTGTTAAAGGGGAAATGAAACGTCCATATTTTCGCACTGGTAGTGCTAGTAACGTTAGCTACAGCCTACATATACTAGGAAAAAGTGTCTCCGCTCTGACATCCTTCAGGGAAAGCATCGCCGCTTCCACACGTCTAACTCCCGGCACAGCATGGTAAACGTGCGCGCCGGTGATGCAGAATTGACCACGCAACACATGCTCAAGATCAACCTCTTGACAACAGATGGACTCTGACACGGAGGGCATCGCAGGACAACAGCCACACTGACACCTGGTAAGTTAGCGTTGCAAACCCGCTCTCCGCCCCAAACCACCACTGACTGTTCTACATAGCAACGTAACTTACATGGTGTTGACGAGACGGGAATATCTGACGGCAGACATCGCGAACAATGTTTCTATGTGCAGTTTGTCAACATATAACATGAGACGTCGTCTTTTTGTCTAATGACTGTACCTAACATTAGTCGTTCGCGGTCAAAACACTGGTATAAACACAGTTTGATGTCGCGATTTTCAATGCCCAGAGCCTGTTAAACTTGAGCCAACCAACCCCGTGACGTCACCTGCACAATGGCGGCGCCCTGGCGGCGAAAGATACAAAGTTTTTTTCTTTTTTTCTTCTAAATGTTTACATTTGTAATGTTTCTTATATAATTGTTGATTATATTGGAAATCCATCTTGTAAATCATGTAAACTTGATTCACCGCTTCATTTCCCCTTTAAGAATCTGATCGAATAGGCTACTTCATGCTTTTAAAGCTAATGTTGTCAATTTTTTTGGCCATCAAAACGCCTTAAAATGCTCATGTTGAGATCAGGAAAATCAAAATTTTCTCGGGGGAGCATGCCCCCCGAACCCCCCTAATCAATATGATTTATGGGACCTGTATTTTGAAAAACATACATGCGGCCCTGATATACAAGAATACTACTGATTCTATGTGTTCTATTCTATTAATTATACTAGATACTACAGTTTTGCATATTGAATACTAATGCAAGACTAGTCTTACATGTCACTGTTAATAACACAGAGCATTCATCCTTTGCTGGGATGCTTAAAAAAATATTTGGGGTAAAAATTAAGAGTATACCCACTTCTCCAGGCACCACTACATCACTGCATATTCCGGAGGGAGGGTTGATGCAAATGTATAGGTTAGTGACGTCTAAAAGCCAGCTGTAGTCCCAATCGAGTTGTTTTTAGGCATTCAACTTCCTGATTTTTAAAATCATCTCTGCTTACATTGAACTTTCAGCGCGGCAACTTTGCAGATACTGTTCATGCACGAACAGCAACATTACACACTATTTAAAATGAAAAAGTGAAATCGCAATCAACCCCCCCCCCCTTTAATAATAAAAATATCATGAATATCAAAACACATTTAACAAATAGAATGTCAATGTAGTCATTTTATTATAGCACTCATCAGCCTGCAGCAGCCAAGATGATGTTCCTGGAAACAATAAAGACAACAGCACAAACAAACTATATAACCAACTAAACACCAAATTACAAAACATTATTATGTGAAGTGTGAACGTGAATAAACTTATGCAGGTACGTGTGTGAGTGTAGTTATAAATGTATTTAGTTTAGGGCTGTCAAATGATTAATCGCGATTAATCGCATCCAAAATAAAAGTTTGTGTTTCCTTAATATATTTGGGTGCACTGTATATAATTATTTTTATATAAAATATTTATATTTATATATAATATCAATTATATATAAATCTACTGTATATACAGTATATACATGAAAATATTTCTTAAATATGTACAAGCAGATGTGTGTATTTATATATATAAAATAATTATAGTGCACCCACATATATTAAGTAAACACAAACTTTTATTTTGGATGTGATTAATCGCGATTAACCGTTTGACAGCCCTAATTTAGTTATAAATATGTGCTGTGTAAGTTAGCCTATAATACTTTTGGAAATTATAACTTAAAACAAAAACAAATAATAATCCATATAGATAAAGTATACTAATTTTATAATATGGATTATAACTTAATATAGGCTACATTGTAACATTACTTTATTCTAGCACAGTATTCAGTAATAATACCATAATAAACTAAAGGATTAATATGTAGACATCTAAATGTAAGTCTGCTTTTTAAAAAATATTAAAGATGAACTGAACTGAAAAAAATCGACGTTGAAAACGTGTTGTTTATGACAATTAAAAGTAAATTACACTAAACATTTTAATAAAAAAAATATTAATATAGCTTTTTTTAAGCAACGCAAAATTGCGCTTGTTAGCGCTGGCAATTTCGATGACGTGGTAGGACCTGGCATGGTAGGACCCGCGGAGCTCCATAGACAACAGCTGTAGGTCCTATATACACAGACGAAAATGAGCACTTTTAACGGCATGGATTACGCATTTGAGCCCGTGAGGGACAGGCCGGTAGTTTCTGACTACCACCACATGGAGGACGATCAGTTTCAGGCTTCACTTACAGTACAGGATTGTTTGGGGGTAAGTGACTGTGGGCGTGAGCGCTGTGGAGCATAGACACTGCACGGAGATGTTCAAGAGGTCAAGCAGAGGAGCAGAGAGGTCAACCTGGAACATTTATTGATTGGCGAAAAATGCATCACCATGCACCGTTCATTTCGGATGCTGTTCGGTGAGAGAAACGTGTTGGAGGCTATGCTGTCTATAATGGATGTCCGAGCTGAGACGCGAGCGCCCCATCAGTAGCAGGGTATTTTACGATTAGGTGAGCTGGGCTAACTTGTTACACTTTTCTCAGACTGTTTAGATTAACAGTGTACTGGCAGTTCACTCTATGTGCGAGGGTGCATTTAGAAAGAAAAATCCCATCCTTTACCGTGAACTATACATCAGTAATCTTTTCCCCTCAGCCGAATATCAAGGATTCATGTAACGTTAACGTGATGTATTGAACTTGTAACTTGTGTAAATAAAACATTTAATGCAGACATTGTCAGACATTTCATGTACTCATTGACGAAAGTACATATCTCTAGATAGTGTGTCGCTAAAAATTCTGTTTCCTCAGCCATGTCAGCTAGCCTCAGACTGTTTACAAGCTACGGCTGTTCTGCTGGTGCGGGTAGGCAACGGAGTGGCTTACCATGCCAGTGACGTAGTCGAATGTTGAAATCCAACACGGCGGCGCCCGTGTAACAAAAACAACACTTTCAATGTACCATTTTATCCCTTTTAACAAATTCTGCCATTTTAAAAATTGTACTAATGATAATAAATAAAATACACCTGTTATGTCACCTTTTCTGAAATTTCAGTTCAGTTCATCTTTAAGTTACAGAATGTGCATGTTAAAGGAGCATTTCACCCATTGCAACATAAATCTTTATTGAAAGTGGATCATATATGTAGTCGAAATGTTCGAATTTGGTGCCCTCTTGACTGAGAAAAGACATAAAATAACCAAGGGGCGCATATGTATGAATAGACTACAGGTCCCAGAATGCCCCGCATTGTACAGCTCCGCAAGCCACACCCACTAATCCGGAACCACGCAAACAGAGAATTCACTCTTCCGTCTACAAGGCTAACATTAGCTATCACCAGAGTTTGAAATTCATTTCACACAAAATGTCTAGTTGCCTGTGGCGAGCAGGACGATCGAGAGCGAGGCACATAAGAGGACGGCGCGCTGCGCGAGGCTGGTGGCGTGAGTGATAACAGACTAAACAGAGACTATTTGGTGATAATAAAAGACACCTGTGAGGCGCGCGCCGCGTCTCTCACGAAGAAGTGTTGTGGTAGATTAACTAGACTTAAGCCTAGTTCACACTACATGATTTTAAAACGTCGGGCTGAACTGTGTGGTTCACACTACAAAGGAGTGAAAATCAGGAGTGTTCAAGTTTTTAGCTGTTCACACCATACAACACAACGTGATTGATCTCCAACAGGAGGTAACTCACTACACGAGTTGACAACGCACTACATAGAGATACAACCACGATCGGATGATAAGAGCAAATCATTTGTGACTCAATGAGAGCTGTTTCAGTACTATGCTACGGTCTAAATCCTGAAAATAATCAAATAAAAAACGAGTTGACAACAACTCTGTCACTCAACGATTTTATCTTGTCTACAAACCACGTTTTGTCACGAAAAAACACGCAGTAAATAAATAAATATTGCGCCAATTATACCCAGCGAAGAAGAGAACACAACACGTGAATATGGACGTCAGACAGAAACTAGTGCTGCACACTGTTTGCACTACGATCTTCTCTGAGGAAAAAAAAGCAAAAAAAAAATTAAAGCTGCAAGCAGCGATGGGCGGGCCCTCGCACCTGTAGCACGTCGGGGTGTGAGGCGGTCGCGTTGCATATTCTGGAGCTCAGCCGGTGCGCTGTGAATTTGCTACGTTTCATTAAAGGTCACTTCCTGGAGCACGCCCATCGAAGAAAATGCGCAGATAGCACAACATTACATCACCAATGCCTTTGGAAGGCACAGCAGAAATTCTGGAGCTCAGCCGGTGCGGCTGTGAATTTGCTACGCTTCATTAAAGGTCACTTCCTGTTGCCAGCAGTTGGCGCTATGACAGTGGTCTAATTTCGGCATGTATATGTGTTCAGGGCGGGACTGTTGTATAATGTATAAAATTTCGCACTGGTCTGAGGATGTACACTGAAGTTACAACAACTTCCTGTTTCATGGCGAATCATCGACGCCACGGACACGCCCATCGACGAAAACGCGCAGATAGCACAACTTTACATCATCAATGCCTTTAGAAGGCTCAGCAGAAATTTGAAGTCAATCCGACAAAATCCTTAGGAGGAGTTATTTAAAGTACGTAATGAGTAAATCATCCAAAAATGGCGGTAAAATTAGAAATGGCCGACTTCCTGTTGAGTTCAGGGCATCGCTCCAAGAGACTTTCTGTGCGTCTGGACATGGTAGATGTACCACAGAAATTTCGTACCTGTCGGTCAAACATATGGCGGGGGCTGCGTCTTTAAAGGTCACTTCCTCTCGCTACTAGGTGGCGCTATGACTTAGGGTGAATGTCGGCATGTAGATTTGTTCAGGGCGGGATTCTTGTCAAATATGTCAAATTCTGTGCAGATCTGGGCATTTACAGCCAAGTTACTACAACTTCCTCTTTCATGGCGAATCATCGACGCCACGGACACGCCCATCGACGAAAACGCGCAGATAGCACAACTTTACATCGTCAATGGCTTTAGAAGGCACAGCAGAAATGTGAAGTCGATCCGATTAAAGCCCTAGGAGGAGTTAGTTACACTTAACTGTCACCGTCCCACAGGTGGGACGTTTGCCACTATATTTTTAAAACAATAATATCTTAGTAAATACCTTAAATAATATTGACAAACTATATATCATTTGAAAGCTTACAATCTCTAGTTTCCATATTTGGTGACTGATTTTCAAAATATATTACTGAGGAGCCATAATTTATCAATATAAAACAAGAATATTTTCATACTCATAAGGCGTGTTCAGACCTTTATTTTAAAATAGCAGTAAACATGAAAAATCATGAAAAAATGGTTGATACCTCAGTTTGTTTTCATGCCAAAAGTTCAAAAGATAGAATCCATTCAATTATTTTGGAAAAAAAAGGTCTGAAAAGTTTGAAATATCAAGAAAAAAATAATAAATTCACCACTTGTGACGTGGCAGCTAGCTATGACTTACATGCGTGTTCTTTGTATGTGTTTCTTAGAGGTTCAATTCATATCAAAATCTGCCAAACTTCCCATGCTACTTCTGAAAAAGGATCTCTACTTCAGAAATTGTATGAAAATTGTGAAAATAATGGTTCATTTCACTCAAAACACGAATGGAAATGCAGGCGCCCTTATATGGGCAGTAATGGAGTCTGGTTGTGCCCTAGTGAAAAAGTTTGGTACTGCGCTCAAACAAAATCTCACAGAAAGCTAATTTTTTGAGATATCAACCTAAAATTTTAAACACAACTTGTTCAGATTTTTGGCTTTGATCTTTCTGCCATTTTAGAGTAGCCCAGGTTTTGAAAATATATATTTTATGTAAAATATGAATAATTAATATTTTTACATTGTACATTTCCATAAACTCAAACTTCTATAACTTTTTTTCTGTTTCACTTTCTTAATTTATTTCACTTCTACAAAAATCTGCCAAATGTCTTCTTTAAAACAAGACCAATCATATGTCTATATTCCAAAGCATTCTTGAATTACAACCATTTAAGTTCGAAATGTGCATTTTCATGTCTATTCAAAAAAGGGGGGGTGACAGTTAACAGGTTAAAGTACGTAATGAGTAAATCATCCAAAAATGGCGGTAAAATTCGAAATGGCCGACTTCCTGTTGAGTTTAGGGCATCGCTCCAAGAGACTTTTCTGTGCGTCTGGACATGGTAGATGTGCCACAGAAATTTCGTACATGTCGGTCAAACATGCGACGGGGGCTGCTTCGTTAAAGGTCACTTCCTGTTGCCAGCAGGTGGCGCTATTACTGTGGGTGAATGTCAGCATGTAGATTTGTTCAGGGCGGGACTTTTGTCAAATGTGTAAAATTTCGTGCAGATCTGGGCATTTACAGCCAAGTTACTACAACTTCCTGTTTCATGGCGAATCATCGACGCCACGGACACGCCCATCGACGAAAACGCGCAGATAGCACAACTTTACATCGTCAATGCCTTTAGAAGGCACAGCAGAAATTTGAAGTCGATCCGACTAAATCCCTAGGAGTTCGTTAAAGTACTGAGTGTGTAAATCGTCCCAAAATGGGCGCCAAATTCAAAATGGCCGACTTCCTGTTGAGTTTAGGGTATGGGTTCTTGAGGCTTTTTTGTGCGTCTTGATATGATACACGTCCCCACCAAATTTCGTGTTTGTAGGTTGAACGTGGACGAGGGGCTAATTTTTTCCAATTTTCTAGGTGGCGCTAGGGAGCCATTTTGCCACGCCCATCCGCGAAACCCACAAAATACAAAATTTTTCACCAGTCCTGACATGCGTGCCAAATTTGGTGAGTTTTTGAGCATGTTGAGGCCCAGAAAATGGCGCTTACTTTGCAGAAAAAAATAAATAAAATTAAAGCTGCAAGCAGCGATGGGCGGGCCCTCGCACCTGTAGCGCGTCGGGGTGTGAGGCGGCCGCGTTGCATATTTTGCAGCTCAGCCGGTGCGGCTGTGAATTTGCTACGCTGCTTCATTAAAGGTCACTTCCTATTGCCAGCAGGTGGCGCTATGACTGTGGGTGAATGTCGGCATGTAGATTTGTTCAGGGCGGGACTCTTGTCAAATGTGTTAAATTTTGTGCAGATCTGGGCATTTACAGCCAAGTTACTACAACTTCCTGTTTCATGGCGAATCTTCGACGCCAGGGCCACGCCCATCGACGAAAATGCGCAGATAGCACAACTTTACATCGTCAATGCCTTTAGAAGGCACAGCAGAAATGTGAAGTTGGTCCGACTAAATCCCTACTTGGAGTTCGTTAAAGTACGTAATGAGTAAATCATCCAAAATTCGCAGTAAAATTAGAAATGGCCGACGTCCTGTTGAGTTTAGGGCATCGCTCCAAGAGACTTTTCTGTGCGTCTGGACATGGTAGATGTACGACAGAAATTTCGTACATGTCGGTCAAACATGCGGCGGGGGATGCTTCGTTAAAGGTCACTTCCTGCTGTCACTAGGTGGCGCTATGACTGTTGGTGAATGTAGACATGTGGATTTGTTCAGGGCGGGACTCTTGTCAAATGTGTAAAATCTTGTGCAGATCTGGCATTTACAGCCAAGTTACTACAACTTCCTTTTTCATGGCGAATCATCGACGCCACGGACACGCCCATCGACGAAAATGCGCAGATAGCACAACTTTACATCGTCAATGCCTTTAGAAGGTACAGCAGAAATTTTAAGTTGATCCGACTAAATCCCTAGGAGGAGTTCGTTAAAGTACGGAGTGTGTAAATCGTCCCAAATCGGTCGCCAAATTCAAAATGGCGGACTTCCTGTCGAGTTTAGGGTATAGGTTCTTGAGGCTTTTTTGTGCGTCTGGTCATGGTAGAAGTACCACAGAAATTTCGTACATGTCGGTCCAACAAGCGGCGGGGGCTGCTTCGTTAAAGGACACTTCCTGTTGCCAGCAGGTGGCGCTATGACTGTGGGTGAATGTCGGCATGTAGATTTGTTCAGGGCGGGACTCTTGTCAAATGTGTAAAATTTCGTGCAGATCTGGGCATTTACAGCCAAGTTACTACAACTTCCTGTTTCATGGCGAATCTTCGACGCCACGGACACGCCCATCGACGAAAATGCGCAGATAGCACAACTTTACATCGTCAATGCCTTTAGAAGGCACAGCAGAAATTTTAAGTCGATCCGACTAAATCCCTAGGAGGAGTTCGTTAAAGTACGGAGTCTGTAAATCGTCCAAAAATGGCCGCCAAATTCAAAATGGCGGACCTTCTGTCGAGTTTAGGGTATGGGTTCTTGAGGCTTTTTTGTGCGTCTTGATATGATACACGTCCCCACCAAATTTCGTGCATGTAGGTTGAACGTGGACGAGGGGCTAATTTTTTCCAATTTTCTAGGTGGCGCTAGCGAGCCATTTTGCCCCGCCCATCCGCGAAACCCACAAAATACGAAATTTTTCACCAGTCCTGACATGCGTGCCAAATTTGGTGAGTTTTTGAGCATGTTGCGGCCCCGAAAATGGCACTTACTTTGCAGAAAAAAAAAAAAAAAAAAAAAAAAAAATAACCCTAACAGTTTCAATAGGGTCCTCGCACTGTTAGTGCTCGGGCCCTAATAATAACCCTAACAGTTTCAAGAGGGTCCTCGCACTGTTAGTGCTCGGGCCCTAAAAAAAATAAAAAAATAAAAAATAAAGCTGCAAGCAGCGATGGGCGGGCCCTCGCACCTGTAGCACGTCGGGGTCTGAGGCAGCCGTGTTGCATTTTCTGCAGCTCAGCCAGTGCGGATGTGCATTTGCTATGCTGCTTCGTTAAAGGTCACTTCCTGTTGCCAGGAGGTGGCGCAATGACTGTGGGTGAATGTCGGCATGTAGATTTGTTCAGGGCGGGACTCTTGTCAAACGTGTTAAATTTCGTGCAGATCTGGGCATTTAACTACAACTTCCTGTTTCATGGAAAATCATCGACGCCACGGACACACCCATCGACGAAAACGCGCAGATAGCACAACTTTACATCGTCAATGCCTTTAGAAGGTACAGCAGAAATTTGAAGTTGATCCGACTAAATCCCTAGGAGGAGTTCGTTAAAGTACGGAGTGTGTAAATCTTCCCAAATGGGTGGCCAAATTCAAAATGACGGAGTTCCTGTCGAGTTTAGGGTATGGGTTCTTGAGGCTTTTTTGTGCGTCTGGTCATGGTAGATGCACCACAGAAATTTCGTACATGTCGGTCAAACAACGGCGGGGGCTGCTTCGTTAAATGTCACTTCCTGTTGCCAGCAGGTGGCGCTATGACTGTGGGTGAATGTCGGCATTTAGATTTGTTCAGGACGGGACTCTTGTCAAATGTGTAAAATTTCGTGCAGATCTGGGCATTTACAGCCAAGTTACTACAACTTCCTGTTTCATGGCGAATCTTCGACGCCACGGACACGCCCATCGACGAAAACGTGCAGATAGCACAACTTAACATCGTCAATGCCTTTAGAAGGCACAGCAGAAATCTGAAGTCGATCCGACTAAATCCCTAGGAGGAGTTCGTTAAAGTACGGAGTGTGTAAATCGTCCAAAAAGGGCCGCCAAATTCAAAATGGCGGACTTCCTGTCGAGTTTAGGGTATGGGTTCTTGAGGCTTTTTTGTGCATCTTGATATGATACACGTCCCCACCAAATTTCGTGCATGTAGGTTGAACATGGACGAGGGGCTAATTTTTTCCAATTTTCTAGGTGGCGCTAGCGTGCCGTTTTGCCACGCCCATCCGTGAAACCCACAAAATACGAAATTTTTCACCAGTCCTGAAATGCGTGCCAAATTTGGTGAGTTTTTGAGCATGTTGTGGCCCCGAAAATGGCGCTTACTTTGCAGAAAAAAATAAATAAATAAATAAATAAATAACCCTAACAGTTTCAATAGGGTCCTCGCACTGTTAGTGCTCGGGCCCTAATTAAAGCTGCAAGCAGCGATGGGCGGGCCCTCGCACCTGTAGCGCGTCGGGTTGTGAGGCGGCCGCGTTGTATATTCTGGAGCTCAGCCGGTGCGGCTGAGAATTTGCTACGCCTCATTAAAGGTCACTTCCTGTTGCCAGCAGGTGGCGCTATGACTGTTGGTGAATGTCGGCATGTAGATTTGTTAAGGACGGGACTCTTGTCAAATGTGTAAAATGTCTTGCAGATCTGGGCATTTACAGCCAAAATAATACAACTTCCTGTTTCATGGTGAATCATCGACGCCACGGACACGCCCATCGACGAAAATGCGCAGATAGCACAACTTTACATCGTCAATGCCTTTAGAAGGCACAGTAGAAATGTGAAGTCGATCTGACTAAAGCGCTAGGAGGAGTTCGTTAAAGTACGTAATGAGTAAATCATCCAAAAATGGCGGTAAAATTAGAAATGGCCCACTTCCTGTTGAGTTTAGGGCATCACTCCAAGAGACTTTTCTGTGCGTCTGGACATGGTAGATGTACCACAGAAATTTCGTACATGTCGGTCAAACATGCGACGGGGACTGCTTCGTTAAAGGTCACTTGCTTTTGCCACTAGGTGGCGCTATTACTGTGGGTGAATGTCGGCATTTAGATTTGTTCAGGGCTGGACTCTTGTGAAATGTGTAAAATTTCGTGCAGATCTGGGCATTTACAGCCAAGTTACTACAACTTCCTGTTTCATGGCGAATCATCGACGCCACGGACACGCCCATCGACGAAAACGCGCAGATAGCACAACTTTACATCGTCAATGCCTTTAGAAGGCACAGCAGAAATTTGAAGTCGATCCAACTAAAGCCCTAGGAGGAGTTAGTTAAAGTACGCAATGATTAAATCATCCAAAAATGGCGGTAAAATATGAAATGGCCGACTTCCTGTCGAGTTTAGGGTATGGGTTCTTGAGGCTTTTTTGTGCGTCTGGTCATGGTAGATGTACCACAGAAATTTCGTACATGTCAGTCAAACAAGCGGCGGGGACTGCTTCATTAAAGGTCACTTCCTGTTGCCAGCAGGTGGCGCTGTGACTGTGGGTGAATGTCGGCATGTAGATTTGTTCAGGGCGGGACTCTTGTCAAATGTGTAAAATTTCGTGCAGATCTGGGCATTTACAGCCAAGTTACTACAACTTCCTGTTTCATGGCGAATCATCGACGCCACGGACACGCCCATCGACGAAAACGCGCAGATAGCACAACTTTACATCGTCAATGCCTTTAGAAGGTACAGCAGAAATTTGAAGTCGATCCGACTTAATCCCTAGGAGGAGTTCGTTAAAGTACGGAGTGTGTAAATCGTCCCAATTTGGCCGCCAAATTCAAAATGGCGGACTTCCTGTCGAGTTTAGGGTATGGGTTCTTGAGGCTTTTTTGTGCGTCTTGATATGATACACGTCCCCACCAAATTTCGTGTATGTAGGTTGAACGTGGACGAGGGGCTAATTTTTTCCAATTTTCTAGGTGACGCTAGCGTGCCATTTTGCCCCGCCCATCTGCGAAACCCACAAAATACGAAATTTTTCACCAGTCCTGACATGCGTGCCAAATTTGGTGAGTTTTTGAGCATGTTGCGGCCCCGAAAATGGCACTTACTTTGCAGAAAAAAAAAAAAAAAAAAATTAAAGCTGCAAGCAGCGATGGGCGGGCCCTCGCACCTGTAGCACGTCGGGGTGTGAGGCCGCTGCGTTGCATATTCTGGAGCTCAGCCGGTGCGGCTGTGAATGTGCTACGCTGCTTCATTAAAGGTCACTTCCTGTTGCCAGCAGGTGGCGCTATGACTGTGGGTGAATGTCGGCATTTAGATATGTTCAGGGCGGTACTCTTGTCAAATGTGTAAAATTTCGTGCAGATCTGGGCATTTACAGCCAAGTTACTACAACTTCCTGTTTCATGGCGAATCATCGACGCCACGGACACACCCATCGACGAAAACGCGCAGATAGCACAACTTTACATCGTCAATGCCTTTAGAAGGCACAGCAGAAATTTGAAGTCGATCTGACTAAATGCCTAGGAGGAGTTAGTTAAAGTATGTAATGAGTAAATCATCCAAAAATGGCGGTAAAATTAGAAATGGCCGACTTCCTGTTGAGTTTAGGGCATTGCTCCAAGAGACTTTTTTGTGCGTCTGAACATGGTAGATGTACCACAGAAATTTCCTACATGTCGCTCAAACATGCGACGGGGGCTGCTTCGTTAAAGGACACTTCCTGTTGCCAGTAGGTGGCGCTATGACTGTGGGTGAATGTCGGCATGTAGATTTGTTCAGGGCGGGACTCTTGTCAAATGTGTAAAATTTCGTGTAGATCTGGGCATTTACAGCCAAGTTACTACAACTTCCTGTTTCATGGCGAATCATCGACGCCACGGACACGCCCATCGACGAAAACGCGCAGATAACACAACTTTACATCGTCAATGCCTTTAGAAGGTACAGCAGAAATTTGAAGTTGATCCGACTAAACCTAGGAGGAGTTCGTTAAAGTACGGAGTGTTAAATCGTCCCAAATCGGTCGCCAAATTCAAAATGGCGGACTTCCTGTCGAGTTTAGGGTATAGGTTCTTGAGGCTTTTTGTGCGTCTGGTCATGGTAGATGTACCACAGAAATTTGTACATGTCGGTCAAACATATGGGGGCTGCTTCGTTAAAGGTCACTTCCTGTTGCCAGCAGGTGGCGCTATGACTGTGGGTGAATGTCGGCATGTAGATTTGTTCAGGGCGGACTCTTGTCAAATGTGTAAAATTCGTGCAGATCTGGGCATTTACAGCCAAGTTACTACAACTTCCTGTTTCATGGCGAATCATCGACGCCACGGACACGCCCATCGACGAAAACGCGCAGATAGCACAACTTTACATCGTCAATGCCTTTAGAAGGTACAGCAGAAATTTGAAGTTGATCCGACTAAATCCCTAGGAGGAGTTCGTTAAAGTACGGAGTGTGTAAATCGTCCCAAATCGGTCGCCAAATTCAAAATGGCGGACTTCCTGTCGAGTTTAGGGTATGGGTTCTTGAGGCTTTTTTGTGCGTCTGGTCATGGTAGATGTACCACAGAAATTTCGTACATGTCGGTCAAACAAGCGGCGGGGGCTGCTTCGTTAAAGACACTTCCTGTTGCCAGCAGGTGGCGCTATGACTGTGGGTGAATGTCGGCATGTAGATTTGTTCAGGGCGGGACTCTTGTCAAATGTGTAAAATTTCGTGCAGATCTGGGCATTTACAGCCAAGTTACTACAACTTCCTGTTTCATGGCGAATCTTCGACGCCACGGACACGCCCATCGACGAAAACGCGCAGATAGCACAACTTTACATCGTCAATGCCTTTAGAAGGCACAGCAGAAATTTTAAGTCGATCCGACTAAATCCCTAGGAGGAGTTCGTTAAAGTACGGAGTCTGTAAATCGTCCAAAAATGGCCGCCAAATTCAAAATGGCGGACCTCCTGTCGAGTTTAGGGTATGGGTTCTTGAGGCTTTTTTGTGCGTCTTGATATGATACACGTCCCCACCAAATTTCGTGCATGTAGGTTGAACGTGGACGAGGGGCTAATTTTTTCCAATTTTCTAGGTGGCGCTAGGGAGCCATTTTGCCACGCCCATCCGCGAAACCCACAAAATACGAAATTTTTCACCAGTCCTGACATGCGTGCCAAATTTGGTGAGTTTTTGAGCATGTTGAGGCCCGAAAATGGCGCTTACTTTGCAGAAAAAAATAAATAAAATTAAAGCTGCAAGCAGCGATGGGCGGGCCCTCGCACCTGTAGCGCGTCGGGGTGTGAGGCGGCCGCGTTGCATATTTTTGCAGCTCAGCCAGTGCGGCTGTGCATTTGCTACGCTGCTTCGTTAAAGGTCACTTCCTGTTGCCAGCAGGTGGCGCTATGACTGTGGTGAATGTCGCATGTAGATTTGTTCAGGGCGGGACTCTTGTCAAATGTGTTAAATTTGTGCAGATCTGGGCATTTACAGCCAAGTTACTACAACTTCCTGTTTCATGGCGAATCATCGACGCCACGGACACGCCCATCGACGAAAACGCGCAGATAGCACAACTTTACATCGTCAATGCCTTTAGAAGGCACAGCAGAAATGTGAAGTTGATCCGACTAAAGCCCTAGGAGGAGTTCGTTAAAGTACGTAATGAGTAAATCATCCAAAATTGGCGTAAAATTAGAAATGGCCGACTTCCTGTTGAGTTTAGGGCATCGCTCCAAGAGACTTTTCTGTGCGTCTGGACATGGTAGATGTACCACAGAAATTTCGTACATGTCGGTCAAACATGCGCGGGGGATGCTTCGTTAAAGGTCACTTCCTGCTGCCACTAGGTGGCGCTATGACTGTTGTGAATGTCGGCATGTAGATTTGTTCAGGGCGGGACTCTTGTCAAATGTGTAAAATTTGTGCAGATCTGGGCATTTACAGCCAAGTTACTACAACTTCCTGTTTCATGGCGAATCATCGACGCCACGGACACGCCCATCGACGAAAACGCGCAGATAGCACAACTTTACATCGTCAATGCCTTTAGAAGGTACAGCAGAAATTTTAAGTTGATCCGACTAAATCCTAGGAGGAGTTCGTTAAAGTACGGAGTGTGTAAATCGTCCCAAATCGGTCGCCAAATTCAAAATGGCGGACTTCCTGTCGAGTTTAGGGTATGGGTTCTTGAGGCTTTTTTGTGCGTCTGGTCATGGTAGAAGTACCACAGAAATTTCGTACATGTCGGTCAAACAAGCGGCGGGGGCTGCTTCGTTAAAGGACACTTCCTGTTGCCAGCAGGTGGCGCTATGACTGTGGGTGAATGTCGGCATGTAGATTTGTTCAGGGCGGGACTCTTGTCAAATGTGTAAAATTTCGTGCAGATCTGGCATTTACAGCCAAGTTACTACAACTTCCTGTTTCATGGCGAATCTTCGACGCCACGGACACGCCCATCGACGAAAAGCGCAGATAGCACAACTTTACATCGTCAATGCCTTTAGAAGGCACAGCAGAAATTTTAAGTCGATCCGACTAAATCCCTAGGAGGAGTTCGTTAAAGTACGGAGTCTGTAAATCGTCCAAAAATGGCCGCCAAATTCAAAATGGCGGACCTCCTGTCGAGTTTAGGGTATGGGTTCTTGAGGCTTTTTTGTGCGTCTTGATATGATACACGTCCCCACCAAATTTCGTGCATGTAGGTTGAACATGGACGAGGGGCTAATTTTTTCCAATTTTCTAGGTGGCGCTAGCGTGCCGTTTTGCCACGCCCATCCGTGAAACCCACAAAATACGAAATTTTTCACCAGTCCTGAAATGCGTGCCAAATTTGGTGAGTTTTTGAGCATGTTGTGGCCCCGAAAATGGCGCTTACTTTGCAGAAAAAAATAAATAAATAAATAAATAAATAACCCTAACAGTTTCAATAGGGTCCTCGCACTGTTAGTGCTCGGGCCCTAATAATAACCCTAACAGTTTCAAGAGGGTCCTCGCACTGTTAGTGCTCGGGCCCTAAAAAAAATAAAAAAATAAAAAATAAAGCTGCAAGCAGCGATGGGCGGGCCCTCGCACCTGTAGCACGTCGGGGTCTGAGGCAGCCGTGTTGCATTTTCTGCAGCTCAGCCAGTGCGGATGTGCATTTGCTATGCTGCTTCGTTAAAGGTCACTTCCTGTTGCCAGGAGGTGGCGCAATGACTGTGGGTGAATGTCGGCATGTAGATTTGTTCAGGGCGGGACTCTTGTCAAATGTGTAAAATTTCGTGCAGATCTGGGCATTTACAGCCAAGTTACTACAACTTCCTGTTTCATGGAAAATCATCGACGCCACGGACACACCCATCGACGAAAACGCGCAGATAGCACAACTTTACATCGTCAATGCCTTTAGAAGGTACAGCAGAAATTTGAAGTTGATCCGACTAAATCCCTAGGAGGAGTTCGTTAAAGTACGGAGTGTGTAAATCTTCCCAAATGGGTGGCCAAATTCAAAATGACGGAGTTCCTGTCGAGTTTAGGGTATGGGTTCTTGAGGCTTTTTTGTGCGTCTGGTCATGGTAGATGCACCACAGAAATTTCGTACATGTCGGTCAAACAACGGCGGGGGCTGCTTCGTTAAATGTCACTTCCTGTTGCCAGCAGGTGGCGCTATGACTGTGGGTGAATGTCGGCATTTAGATTTGTTCAGGACGGGACTCTTGTCAAATGTGTAAAATTTCGTGCAGATCTGGGCATTTACAGCCAAGTTACTACAACTTCCTGTTTCATGGC
Organism: Pimephales promelas; assembly: GCF_016745375.1. The sequence continues at coordinate 146,608 of NW_024121146.1, forward strand.
GAATCTTCGACGCCACGGACACGCCCATCGACGAAAACGTGCAGATAGCACAACTTAACATCGTCAATGCCTTTAGAAGGCACAGCAGAAATCTGAAGTCGATCCGACTAAATCCCTAGGAGGAGTTCGTTAAAGTACGGAGTGTGTAAATCGTCCAAAAAGGGCCGCCAAATTCAAAATGGCGGACTTCCTGTCGAGTTTAGGGTATGGGTTCTTGAGGCTTTTTTGTGCATCTTGATATGATACACGTCCCCACCAAATTTCGTGCATGTAGGTTGAACATGGACGAGGGGCTAATTTTTTCCAATTTTCTAGGTGGCGCTAGCGTGCCGTTTTGCCACGCCCATCCGTGAAACCACAAAATACGAAATTTTTCACCAGTCCTGAAATGCGTGCCAAATTTGGTGAGTTTTTGAGCATGTTGTGGCCCCGAAAATGGCGCTTACTTTGCAGAAAAAAAATAAATAAATAAATAAATAAATAACCCTAACAGTTTCAATAGGGTCCTCGCACTGTTAGTGCTCGGGCCCTAATTAAAGCTGCAAGCAGCGATGGGCGGGCCCTCGCACCTGTAGCGCGTCGGGTGTGAGCGGCCGCGTTGCATATTCTGGAGCTCAGCCGGTGCGGCTGAGAATTTGCTACGCCTCATTAAAGGTCACTTCCTGTTGCCAGCAGGTGGCGCTATGACTGTTGGTGAATGTCGGCATGTAGATTTGTTAAGGACGGGACTCTTGTCAAATGTGTAAAATGTCTTGCAGATCTGGGCATTTACAGCCAAGTTAATACAACTTCCTTTTTCATGGCGAATCATCGACGCCATGGATACGCCCATCGACGAAAATGCGTCAATGCCTTTACTTCGTCAATGCCTTTAGAAGGCACAGCAGAAATGTGAAGTCGATCTGACTAAAGCCCTAGGAGGAGTTCGTTAAAGTACGTAATGAGTAAATCATCCAAAAATGGCGGTAAAATTAGAAATGGCTCACTTCCTGTCGAGTTTAGGGCATCACTCCAAGAGACTTTTCTGTGCGTCTGGACATGGTAGATGTACCACAGAAATTTCGTACATGTCGGTCAAACATGCGACGGGGACTGCTTCGTTAAAGGTCACTTGCTTTTGCCACTAGGTGGCGCTATTACTGTGGGTGAATGTCGGCATGTAGATTTGTTCAGGGCTGGACTCTTGTCAAATGTGTAAAATTTCGTGCAGATCTGGGCATTTACAGCCAAGTTACTACAACTTCCTGTTTCATGGCGAATCATCGACGCCACGGACACGCCCATCGACGAAAACGCGCAGATAGCACAACTTTACATCGTCAATGCCTTTAGAAGGCACAGCAGAAATTTGAAGTCGATCCAACTAAAGCCCTAGGAGGAGTTAGTTAAAGTACGCAATGATTAAATCATCCAAAAATGGCGGTAAAATATGAAATGGCCGACTTCCTGTCGAGTTTAGGGTATGGGTTCTTGAGGCTTTTTTGTGCGTCTGGTCATGGTAGATGTACCACAGAAATTTCGTACATGTCAGTCAAACAAGCGGCGGGGACTGCTTCATTAAAGGTCACTTCCTGTTGCCAGCAGGTGGCGCTGTGACTGTGGGTGAATGTCGGCATGTAGATTTGTTCAGGGCGGGACTCTTGTCAAATGTGTAAAATTTCGTGCAGATCTGGGCATTTACAGCCAAGTTACTACAACTTCCTGTTTCATGGCGAATCATCGACGCCACGGACACGCCCATCGACGAAAACGCGCAGATAGCACAACTTTACATCGTCAATGCCTTTAGAAGGTACAGCAGAAATTTGAAGTCGATCCGACTTAATCCCTAGGAGGAGTTCGTTAAAGTACGGAGTGTGTAAATCGTCCCAATTTGGCCGCCAAATTCAAAATGGCGGACTTCCTGTCGAGTTTAGGGTATGGGTTCTTGAGGCTTTTTTGTGCGTCTGGTCATGGTAGATGTACCACAGAAATTTCGTACATATCGGTCAAACAAGCGGCGGGGGCTGCTTCGTTAAAGGACACTTCCTGTTGCCAGCAGGTGGCGCTATGACTGTGGGTGAATGTCGGCATTTAGATATGTTCAGGGCGGTACTCTTGTCAAATGTGTAAAATTTCGTGCAGATCTGGGCATTTACAGCCAAGTTACTACAACTTCCTGTTTCATGGCGAATCATCGACGCCACGGACACACCCATCGACGAAAACGCGCAGATAGCACAACGTTACATTGTCAATGCCTTTAGAAGGCACAGCAGAAATTTGAAGTCGATCTGACTAAATGCCTAGGAGGAGTTAGTTAAAGTATGTAATGAGTAAATCATTCAAAAAAGGCGGTAAAATTAGAAATGGCCGACTTCCCGTTGAGTTTAGGGCATTGCTCCAAGAGACTTTTTTGTGCGTCTGATCATGGTAGATGTACCACAGAAATTTCCTACATGTCGCTCAAACATGCGACGGGGGCTGCTTCGTTAAAGGACACTTCCTGTTGCCAGTAGGTGGCGCTATGACTGTGGGTGAATGTCGGCATGTAGATTTGTTCAGGGCGGGACTCTTGTCAAATGTGTAAAATTTCATGTAGATCTGGGCATTTACAGCCAAGTTACTACAACTTCCTGTTTCATGGCGAATCATCGACGCCACGGACACGCCCATCGACGAAAACACGCAGATAACACAACTTTACATCGTCAATGCCTTTAGAAGGTACAGCAGAAATTTGAAGTTGATCCTACTAAATCCCTAGGAGGAGTTCGTTAAAGTACGGAGTGTGTAAATCGTCCCAAATCGGTCGCCAAATTCAAAATGGCGGACTTCCTGTCGAGTTTAGGGTATAGGTTCTTGAGGCTTTTTTGTACGTCTGGTCATGGTAGATGTACCACAGAAATTTTGTACATGTCGGTCAAACATATGGCGGGGGCTGCTACGTTAAAGGTCACTTCCTATTGCCAGCAGGTGGCGCTACGACTTAGGGTGAATGTCGGCATGTAGATTTGTTCAGGGCGGGACTCTTGTCAAATGTGTAAAATTTCGTGCAGATCTGGGCATTTACAGCCAAGTTACTACAACTTCCTGTTTCATGGCGAATCTTCGACGCCACGGACACGCCCATCGACGAAAAGGCGCAGATAGCACAACTTTACATCGTCAATGCCTTTAGAAGGTACAGCAGAAATTTGAAGTTGATCCTACTAAATCCCTAGGAGGAGTTCGTTAAAGTACGGAGTGTGTAAATCGTCCCAAATCGGTCGCCAAATTCAAAATGGCGGACTTCCTGTCGAGTTTAGGGTATGGGTTCTTGAGGCTTTTTTGTGCGTCTGGTCATGGTAGATGTACCACAGAAATTTCGTACATATCGGTCAAACAAGCGGCGGGGGCTGCTTCGTTAAAGGACACTTCCTGTTGCCAGCAGGTGGCGCTATGACTGTGGGTGAATGTCGGCATGTAGATTTGTTCAGGGCGGGACTCTTGTCAAATGTGTAAAATTTCGTGCAGATCTGGGCATTTATAGCCAAGTTACTACAACTTCCTGTTTCATGGCGAATCTTCGACGGCACGGACACGCCCATCGACGAAAACGCGCAGATAGCACAACTTTACATCGTCAATGCCTTTAGAAGGCACAGCAGAAATTTTAAGTCGATCCGACTAAATCCCTAGGAGGAGTTCGTTAAAGTACGGAGTCTGTAAATCGTCCAAAAATGGCCGCGAAATTCAAAATGGCGGACCTCCTGTCGAGTTTAGGGTATGGGTTCTTGAGGCTTTTTTGTGCGTCTTGATATGATACACGTCCCCACCAAATTTCGTGCATGTAGGTTGAACGTGGACGAGGGGCTAATTTTTTCCAATTTTCTAGGTGGCGCTAGCGAGCCATTTTGCCCCGCCCATCCGCGAAACCCACAAAATACGAAATTTTTCACCAGTCCTGACATGAGTGCCAAATTTGGTGAGTTTTTGAGCATGTTGCGGCCCCGAAAATGGCACTTACTTTGCAGAAAAATAAAAAAATAAATAAATAAATTAAAGCTGCAAGCAGCGATGGGCGGGCCCTCGCACCTGTAGCGCGTTGGGGTGTGAGGCGGCCGCGTTGCATATTCTGCGGCTCAGCCGGTGCAGCTGTGAAATTTTTCGCTGCTTTGTTAAAGGACACTTCCTGTTGCCACTAGGTGGCGCTATGACTGTGGGTGAATGTCGGCATGTAGATTTGTTCAGGGCAGGACTCTTGTCAAATGTGTAAAATTTCGTGCAGATCTGGGCATTTACAGCCAAGTTACTACAACTTCCTGTTTCATGGCGAATCATCGACGCCACGGACACGCCCATCGACGAAAACGTGCAGATAGCACAACTTTACATCGTCAATGCCTTTAGAAGGTACAGCAGAAATTTGAAGTCGATCCGACTAAATCCCTAGGAGGAGTTCGTTAAAGTACGGAGTGTGTAAATCATCCCAAATCGGTCGCCAAATTCAAAATGGCGGACTTCCTGTCGAGTTTAGGGGATGGGTTCTTGAGGCTTTTTTGTACGTCTGGTCATGGTAGATGTACCACAGAAATTTCGTACATGTCGCTCAAACAAGCGGCGGGGGCTGCTTCGTTAAAGGTCACTTCCTGTTGCCAGCAGGTGGTGCAATTACTGTGGGTGAATGTCGGCATGTAGATTTGTTCAGGGTAGGACTCTTGTCAAATGTGTAAAATTTCGTGCAGATCTGGGCATTTACAGCCAAGTTACTACAACTTCCTGTTTCATGGCGAATCATCGACGCCACGGACACGCCCATCGACGAAAACGCGCAGATAGCACAACTTTACATCGTCAATGCCTTTAGAAGGTACAGCAGAAATTTTAAGTTGATCCGACTAAATCCCTAGGAGGAGTTCGTTAAAGTACGGAGTGTGTAAATCGTCCCAAATCGGTCGCCAAATTCAAAATGGCGGACTTCCTGTCGAGTTTAGGGTATGGGTTCTTGAGGCTTTTTTGTGCGTCTGGTCATGGTAGATGTACCACAGAAATTTCGTACATATCGGTCAAACAAGCGGCGGGGGCTGCTTCGTTAAAGTTCACTTCCTGTTGCCAGCAGGTGGCGCTATGACTGTGGGTGAATGTCGGCATGTAGATTTGTTCAGGACGGGACTCTTGTCAAATGTGTAAAATTTCGTGCAGATCTGGGCATTTACAGCCAAGTTACTACAACTTCCTGTTTCATGGCGAATCTTCGACGCCACGGACACGCCCATCGACGAAAACGCGCAGATAGCACAACTTTACATCGTCAATGCCTTTAGAAGGCACAGCAGAAATTTGAAGTCGATCCGACTAAATCCCTAGGAGGAGTTCGTTAAAGTACGGAGTGTGTAAATCGTCCAAAAATGGCCGCCAAATTCAAAATGGCGGACTTCCTGTCGAGTTTAGGGTATGGGTTCTTGAGGCTTTTTTGTGCATCTTGATATGATACACGTCCCCACCAAATTTTGTGCATGTAGGTTGAACGTGGACGAGGGGCTAATTTTTTCCAATTTTCTTAGTGGCGCTAGCGTGCCATTTTGCCCCGCCCATCCGCGAAACCCACAAAATACGAAATTTTTCACCAGTCCTGACATGCGTGCCAAATTTGGTGAGTTTTTGAGCATGTTGCGGCCCCGAAAATGGCACTTACTTTGCAGAAAAAAATAAAAATAAAAAAAAATAAATAATAATCCTAACAGTTTCAATAGGGTCCTCGCACTGTTAGTGCTCGGGCCCTAATAAATAATCCTAACAGTTTCAATAGGGTCCTCGCACTGTTAGTGCTCGGGCCCTAAAAATTAAAGCTGCAAGCAGCGATAGGCGGGCCCTCGCACCTGAGGCACGTCGGGGTATGAGGCGGCCACGTTGCATATTCTGCAGCTCAGCCAGTGTGGCTGTCAATTTGGTACGCTGTTTTGTTGAAGGTCACTTCCTGTTGCCAGCAGGTGGCGCTATGACCGTGGGTGAATGTCTGCATGTAGATTTGTTCAGGGCTGGACTCTTGTCAAATGTGTAAAATTTCGTGCAGATCTGGGCATTTACAGCCAAGTTACTACAACTTCCTCTTTCAATGCGAATCATCGACGCCACGGACACGCCCATCGACGAAAATGCGCAGATAACACAACTTTACATCATCAATGCCTTTAGAAGGCACAGCAGAAATTTGAAGTCGATCTGACTAAATCCCTAGGAGGTGTTCGTTAAAGTACAGAGTGTGTAAATCATCCAAAAATGGCGGTAAAATTAGAAATGGCCGACTTCCTGTCGAGTTTAGGGCATTGTTCCAGGAGGCTTTTCTGTGCATCTGGACATGGTAGATGTACCACAGAAATTTCGTGCATGTCGGTCAAACATGCGGTGGGGGCTGCTTCATTAAAGGTCACTTCCTGTTGCCAGCAGATGGCGCTATGAATGTGGGTGAAAGTCGGCATGTAGATTTCTTCAGGTCGGGACTCTTGTCAAATGTGTAAAATTTCATGCATATCTGGGCATTTACAGCCAAGTTACTACAACTTCCTGTTTCATGGCGAATCATCGACCCCACGGACACGTCCATCGACGAAAACGCGCAGAAAGCACAACTTTACATCGTCAATGCCTTTAGAAGGCACAGCATAAATGTGAAGTCGATCCGACTAAAGCCCTAGGAGGAGTTCGTTAAAGTACTGAATGTGTAAACCGTCCCAAAATGGGCGCCAAATTCAAAATGGCCGACTTCCTGTTGAGTTTAGGGTATGGGTTCTTGAGGCTTTTTTGTGCGTCTTGATATGATACACGTCCCCACCAAATTTCGTGCTTGTAGGTTGAACGTGGACGAGGGGCTAATTTTTTGCAATTTTCTAGGTGGCGCTAGCGTGCCATTTTTCCACGCCCATCCGCGAAACCCGCAAAATACAAAATTTTTCACCAGTCCTGACATGCGTGCCAAATTTGGTGAGTTTTTGAGCATGTTGCTGCCGCGAAAATGGCGCTTACTTTGCAGAAAAAAGAAAAATTAAAGCTGCAAGCAGCGATGGGCGGGCCCTCGCACCTGTAGCGCGTCGGGGTGTGAGGCGGCCGCGTTGCATATTTTGCAGCTCATCCGGTGCGGCTGTGAATTTGCTACGCTTCTTCATTAAAGGTCACTTCCTATTGCCAGCAGATGCCGCTATGACTGTGGGTGAATGTCGGCATGTAGATTTGTTCAGGGCGGGACTCTTGTCAAATGTGTAAAATTTTGTGCAGATCTGGGCATTTACAGTCAAGTTACTACAACTTCCTGTTTCATGGCGAATCTTCGACGCCACGGACACGCCCATCGATGAAAACGCGCAGATAGCACAACTTTACATCGTCAATGCCTTTAGAAGGCACAGCAGAAATTTGATGTCGATCCAACTAAATCCCTAGGTGGAGTTTGTTAAAGTACGTAATGAGTAAATCATCCCAAAATGGCAGTAAAATTAGAAATGGCTGACTTCCTGTTGAGTTTAGGGCAACGCTCCAAGAGACTTTTCTGTGTGTCTGGACATGGTAGATGTACCACAGAAATTTCGTACATGTCGGTCAAACGTGCGACGGGTACTGCTTCGTTAAAGGTCACTTCCTGCTGTCACTAGGTGGCGCTATGACTGTGGGTGAATGTCGGCATGTAGATTTGTTCAGGACGGGACTCTTGTCAAATGTGTAAAATTTTGTGCAGATCTGGGCATTTACAGCCAAGTTACTACAACTTCCTGTTTCATGGCGAATCATCGACGCCACGGACACGCCCATTGACGAAAACGCGCAGATAGCACAACTTTACATCGTCAATGCCTTTAGAAAGCACAGCAGAAATGTGAAGTCGATCCGACTAAAGCCCTAGGATGAGTTATTTAAAGTACGTAATGAGTAAATCATCCAAAAATGGCGGTAAAATTCGAAATGGCCGACTTCCTGTTGAGTTTAGGGCATCGCTCCAAGAGACTTTTCAGTGCTTCTGGACATGGTAGATGTGCCACAGAAATTTCGTACATGTCGGTCAAACATGCGACGGGGGCTGCTTCGTTAAAGGTCACTTCCTGTTGCCAGCAGGTGGCGCTATTACTGTGGGTGAATGTCAGCATGTAGATTTGTTCAGGGCGGGACTCTTGTCAAATGTGTAAAATTTCGTGCAGATCTGAGCATTTACAGCCAAGTTACTGCAACTTCCTGTTTGATGGCGAATCTTCGACGCCACGGACACGCCCATCGACGAAAACGCGCAGATAGCACAACTTTACATCGTCAATGCCTTTAGAAGGCACAGCAGAAATTTGAAGTCGATCTGACTAAATCCCTAGGAGGAGTTCATTAAAGTACGGAGTGTGTAAATCTTCCCAAATCGGTCGCCAAATTCAAAATGTCGGACTTCCTGTCGAGTTTAGGGTATGGGTTCTTGAGGCTTTTTTGTGCGTCTGGTCATGGTAGATGCACCACAGAAATTTCGTACATGTCGGTCAAACAAGCGGCGGGGGCTGCTTCATTAAATGTCACTTCCTGTTGCCAGCAGATGGCGCTATGACTGTGGGTAAATATATCGGCATGTAGATTTGTTCAGGGCGGGACTCTTGTCAAATGTGTAAAATTTCGTGCAGATCTGAGCATTTACAGCCAAGTTACTGCAACTTCCTGTTTGATGGCGAATCTTCGACGCCACGGACACGCCCATCGACGAAAACGCGCAGATAGCACAGCTTTACATCGTCAATGCCTTCAGAAGGCACAGCAGAAATTTGAAGTCGATACGACTAAATCCCTAGGAGGAGTTCGTTAAAGTACTGAGTGTGTAAATCGTCCCAAAATGGGCGCCAAATTCAAAATGGCCGACTTCCTGTTGAGTTTAGGGTATGGGTTCTTGAGGCTTTTTTGTGCGTCTTGATATGATACACGTCCCCACCAAATTTCGTGTTTGTAGGTTAAACGTGGACGAGGGGCTAATTTTTTCCAATTTTCTAGGTGGCGCTAGGGAGCCATTTTGCCACGCCCATCCTCGAAACCCACAAAATACGAAATTTTTCACCAGTCCTGACATGCGTGCCAAATTTGGTGAGTTTTTGAGCATGTTGAGGCCCCGAAAATGGCGCTTACTTTGCAGAAAAAAGAAAAAAGAAAAAAGAAAAAAAAAATTAAAGCTGCAAGCAGCGATGGGCGGTCCCTCGCACCTGTAGCGCGTTGGGGTGTGAGGCGGCCGCGTTGCATATTCTGCGGCTCAGCCGGTGTGGCTGTGAATTTGGTTCGCTGCTTCGTTAAAGGTCACTTTCTGTTGCCAGCAGGTGGCGCTATGACTTAGGGTGAATGCGGGCATGTAGATTTGTTCAGGGCGGGACTTTTGTCAAATGTGTCAAATTTCATTCAGATCTGGGCATTTACAGCCAAGTTACTACAACTTCCTGTTTCATGGCGAATCATCGACGCCACGGACATGCCCATCGATGAAAACGCGCAGAGAGCACAACTTTACATCGTCAATGCCTTTAGAAGGCACAGCAGAAATTTGAAGTCGATCCGACTAAATCCCTAGGAGGAGTTCTTTAAAGTACGGAGTGTGTAAATCGTCCCAAAATGGGCGCCAAATTCAAAATGGCGGACTTCCTGTCGAGTTTAGGGTATGGGTTCTTGAGGCTTTTTTGTACGTCTGGTCATGGTAGATGTACCACAGAAATTTCGTACATGTCGGTCAAACAAGTGGCGGGGGCTGCTTCGTTAAAGGTCACTTCCTGTTGCCAGCAGGTGGCGCTATGACTGTGGGTGAATGTCGGCATTTAGATTTGTTCAGGGCAGGACTCTTGTCAAATGTGTAAAATTTCCTGCAAATCTGTGCATTTATAGCCAAGTTACTACAACTTCCTGTTTCATGGCGAAACATCGACGCCACGGACACGCCCATCGACGAAAACGCGCAGATAGCACAACTTTACATCGTCAATGCCTTTAGAAGGCACAGCAGAAATTTGAAGTCGATCCAACTAAATCCCTAGGAGGAGTTCGTTAAAGTACGGAGTGTGTAAATCGTCCCAATTTGGTCGCCGAATTCAAAATGACTTCCTGTCGAGTTTAGGGTAAGGGTTCTTGAGGCATTTTTGTGCGTCTTCAAAGGATACACGTCCCCACCAAATTTCGTGCATGTAGGTTGAACGTGGACGAGGGGCTAATTTTTTCCAATTTTCTAGGTGGCGCTAGCGAGCCATTTTGCCCCGCCCATCCGCGAAACCCACAAAATACGAAATTTTTCACCAGTCCTGACATGCGTGCCAAATTTGGTGAGTTTTTGAGCATGTTGTGGCCCCGAAAATGGCACTTACTTTGCAGAAAAAAATAAAAAAAAATAAAAAAAATAAATAATAATAATCCTAACAGTTTCAATAGGGTCCTCGCACTGTTAGTGCTCGGGCCCTAAAAAATAACCCTAACAGTTTCAATAGGGTCCTCGCACTGTTAGTGCTCGGGCCCTAAATATAATCCTAACAGTTTCAATAGGGTCCTCGCACTGTTAGTGCTCGGGCCCTAATAATCCTAACAGTTTCAATAGGGTCCTCGCACTGTTAGACCCCGTTTACACCTGGTATTAAAATGCGATCGGTATCCAGATAAGTTATCCGGATAATAAGTACTGATTCCATTTACACCTGGCCACATAAATGTGTTTTTGCAAAACAGATATAAATCCGATCTTCACCTCCTGCGTTATATGCAGATTTATTGGATTGCACGCCACCAAAAGCAACAGATCTGAGCGGCATTTTATTGATCATCAGCTAATTTCCAAATCAGAGACATCAATAAGAGAGAGTGGCAACAGGCCTGGTAAGATAATTTCGTTTCTTTACTTGAAGATATGTTAACTGCGTCTGTGACTTACTTTCACTTTTATTTGCGATGTTTGCACGTTGAATAGACGCTCAGCTGCTCATCTGCGGTGATGCGTGTCGCGTGTCGCATCTGACTAGGCTATAACATGACATATAGCCTATATAACACGCTCTCACTCGTTTATTTTTTAGCATTTTTGGGAGGAGTAAAATATACATATGTGGTTTCAACAACCAGATTGCGTTTACACCTAGTAAAGATCCGGACACAATGCGAGCCAGACTACCTCCAGATGTGGTCAGGCAGATCCGATCACGATCCGATCACAACGCGTTTACACCTTGCATTAACATGCGTTTTTTATTATCCGGATAACTTATCTGGATACAGATCGCATTTTAATACCAGGTGTAAACGGGGTCTTAGTGCTCGGGCCCTAAAAATAGAAGATTTACCTGGTGTTCTCAACCTATGCGTTGCTATGATTGGCTGTACCCATGACATCACTGAGTTTGAGTCGCGCGACGGCTCTGGATATCTAGCAGGCTAGATATTTTTCTGGGCTCGGCGACGAGTCTGTGAGGCATCTGCGAGCGTTTTCGCTGCGTTGTTGGCTCTTTCATACAAACAGATTGGCAAGCGTTCATCGTCCGCTAATCCCCCGCGATTTGCACGCGATAACACCCTGACCTGTTGGCGACTCAACGATTTGCAAATCGGGCATAAATCGGGCTTAAAATCCTGTAGTGTGAACTTGGCATTACATGCACGCTTCTTTCACATGTACAGCACGCTTCTTTCACATGTACATAGGACAAGCAGAATTCTCCAACATAGCCCCCCTTTGGATCTTTCTTTTAGTCCCACACTCAATAATTGAGCCCAGGACGCATCTTTATGAGTCGGTCTTCTCTCCTTCTACCAATATGGTCAATATAGACCATTCACCTTTTACCAATCTAACCCACATCACATAGGTGCACCCTGGAGGAGAAGCAGGACCAAACATCTCCACCCTCCATTGACTAGAGTGGAGTAAAAGATCCTACCCTCCTTTTTACATCATCAGCTTAAGGGGAATGTTTCTTTCTGTTTCCCTGCATTTTTGGATCTTTATCTTGTCCCACGGTGCCAAATGAACTTCGCAGGTGCTTCCGGTGGCCTGGAGTGCAATCTGGGTTGCTCCATCGTTGCCAGAGGAACTTCGCAGGCGCTTCCGGTGGCCTGGAGTGCTATCTGGGTTAGAGCCCTGCATTTCAGCCCGAGCCCGACGGGCCCCGACTTATTTACACTCCTCGGGCCGGGCTTCGGGCCAATTTTAACGTCATAGTTCACACGCGGGCCGGGCCTCGGGCCTGTTTTAGGTTTATCTTTTTTATAGCCTATTTTAGATATTACTTAAAATAAAATATGAGAAGATGACTATTGAAAAGCAAACATAGAAAGACGTTTTATAACCTATCATACTGACATGTATGACTGACTGTCTGCTCACGGCACACACACGCGCACACAGGTTTCCCGGCAACGCGCGATCCGCGCGACCGGCTCGTTCTCTGTTTAGTGTCCCGCCAGCAGCAGAAGTAGTGAGCGTGACTTCAGCGCAGCTGGAAAAAGTACGACTGGATTAAAACTTTCCTCGGTGGATGGTGCTTTTTCTGCACGATGCTCTGTAAGAGACTGTTTAGGAGGTTGTCTTGTTGTTTTTTGTTTGATTGGACTTTAGTTTCATGAGTCTATCGGAAACTTTTGGAAATACGAATGGCCATGTTCTGTAGTAAAGACTTGATTTTTGAGGTAAGATAACCTGCATGTTTGTTTTTAATGTAATTTATCTGATTTGTTTAGATTGCATTCTCTGTATTGTATTGTATTGTAAATTGTATTGTACGAGCGCTGTTGCGAGCAGCGGAGCAGTTTGCCTCAGCTTTTCAAAAATGACAATAAACGTTTAACAAACGTTTAAACTAACGTTAACTGTCTGTGTGAATATGTTTAAGTTGTTTTATATCTATGGATTTTATTGTAGCCAAGTAAAGTGTTGATTTGAGAGGCTATAAATGGATCAAACATGTTTAACTCGCTGTCGGGTGCTTGGTCGTCATAAATAAATAAATAAAAAGAAACATTTGTCTTAATTAACTTTTTAAAGAAATGAAAATAATCTAAACGGTAACTACTTTGCCATTGAGGACAAAACATATCTGTTTAAATGACTGCTGCAACAGGGCAGGCTGAGTAAGGTGTTTTTTTTTTTTTTTTTTTTTTTTTTTTTTTAAATAACGGGCTCGGGTCGGACTCGGGCTGATCATTCTGATGAGCTGTCGGACACGGGCCGGGCTAGGGCCTGGACGTCTCGGGCCAGGGCCGGGCTAGGGCCTAGATTTGAGGCCCGTGCAGGGCTCTAATCTGGGTTGCTCCATCGTTGCCAGAGGTGCCCAAGAGGTGCTCCACAGCAGACAGCAGGTTTTAAACCACCAGTTGAGTCTGCCCTTGTCTTCTTTGGCAATCGGTGACTGCGCTTCGCGTATAGTTCCTCTATCTACTACACACATGTACATGTTCCATCCATGTGGAACACACATTTACACACATTTTTATACTACTTTCAGGAGTATAAATGGTATAAAAAACAAATGACAATGAAAACCTTTTCATCTCAACCCCATCTCAGAACTTACTTTAATCTCTTCTCACATTCCTTCTAACCCTTTTTCCTTCATTCTTTCATTTTCATAATACATGACATATGAACATACTCAAAAAGTGGTATATACCGTGAAAAAAAGTGAGTAGTAAAAATAAAACATTCTTGACTTTTCATTTTTCCTGGTTGCATTATCTCGTAACACGGACAATGACCTGTTTCAGACCTTCTAACATCCCCTTACATTCACATAGTGACCAGTGGTGTGATTATAGTAAAAATATTTCTTGTGGATTACATAAGCATGCTATATAGAAAGAGATTATATGAGTGTAAATATTCCTGGAAAGACAGCCCTTATATAAAATTAAAGGAATGTAGAAAAACCCCTCTAACTAACTGCCTACTCTACCCATGCACTAAATGTTCTAACTAATTTTATCCCCAAAATAAAAATACACAGTGGGGCTATCTCCCTCTCTAACCATAAACAGAGTAAAAAATGTAAAAATCAAAAGTAATAAGGTACCGTCTTTCCATATGGTCTCAGTTAGTTACTTTACAGAAACTCGTCCAGCTCGTCCAGGTCTGGGGAACTTGGGTGAATCTCGGTGGCACATCCAATGTCAACTCCTGATGGTCTCACTGATACATTGATCATTTGTTTGGCAGCTGCACTGGCCAGCGTTGATCTAAGGAAAGGCACAACACAACAAAACGACAGAAAGAAAACACCAACTGATACTGCTAATATTATTCCCACCTGAATGAGCCAGTCTTTCCAGGATGCAAATATTGAGTCAAGCCAATACTCAAAGCTCCCGTCTCTCCCACGCGTTGGTGGCAACTTCCGGTCTTAATTCTTTTATCTTCTTCTTGGCCCTAGTAAATGATCCATCCGGGGCTGTGCCTGCTTAGGAATAAAGGTACAACAGTCAGTTTCAAACATTACGCACACACCCCCTGTGTCTGCCAGGAGCCAATTCAGAGCTTGTCTATTCTGCCAGGTCATTTTGCTTGTGGCTTTTAGTTGTTCTTCTAGAGCTTGGAGTGCTTCATCCGTGTAATTAATAAATCTCTGCTGATTGTAATATATGTAATTAATCCATTCCATATTCTTTTTTGGCGTTATCTATACAAATATTAATTCAAGTCCTGCTGCTGCCTCGTTTCTAGCTTTAAACCCATATGGTATCCATCTTGGCTGTAACAATCCATCACTAGATGCTTGAAAGGTCCTTCTGGAATAGTCTATTGGGGTTGCTATTACTTTTCTGACATTATTTTTGCACAAATTTCACATTCATTTAAAAATTCATCTACCCTTGTCTGTAAGTATGGTGACCAAAATCCCTGTCTTTTTATCTTTCTCAACATTTCCCCCCTTGCACTGTGATCAAAACTGTCTGTGCGCATCAGGAATCAGGATGTTTAGTAGTGGTAATGGAGCTATCATAAGTCCTTCCATGGCAATCAAATCTATACACACCAATTATGCGTTATCTAGAACACAAATATTGCATTTGGCTATCATCATTCTTCTATCTTTTTCATTCTTCCACTTTCTTTCTTTTTTCTCTTTTTTTTCTATTTTTACTCACTTCCCCTCTTTGTGCGATGGTCAAAAAAACACGCACATCTTAAATTAAAAAGGTTTGCCAGTGTAATTATTTTAATTCCTTTAACACCTCATTTGTCCAATCTAAAATTGAGGGTCTTCTTGACTTATCTGATATAGACTTACAAGAATACAAGAATTGCTGCCTTCTTGACTTATCTGATATAGACTTAATTTTATATTAAATTATCTATCCTAAATTTCAAGGTACGAATACCACTAATACTAAATTGTTAATACAACTCTGATGACAAAAGCCACTGAATATTGTGGTGTAGCATTCACCATGTGACAGTGTCTACGTCTGTGAACATCTGTTAATTGAATTTCTCCTCATAATCTTTTAAATTACTTTAGATCTCATCATAATCTCAAATTCATGACCCACAATATCAACATCGTACAATCCCCGGTAATATCAAAATTTATGATATCACATGCTTATAATTTGTGTAGTAACTATTTTACTTCTCAACCAAAAAATGACTATTGACCAAGATAGAGTGACCAGCATCATAGCTCTATCATCCACATTTTTGTTGTTCGACACATTATGTCCCCTCTTTTTTTAATAGAGAACTCACAATCACTCAAGCTTATACCAGCTACCTTGAAAGCAGAGCCCAAACATTCTCTGTTTAATGAACAAAATCTTAAATAATCTAATTATGCATGTAGAGATTCTGGGTCGGACATCATTAACCAGTTTGCATGCAATTACTCAGAGCGTGGTTGGCAGAGACCCTTTTAACACATTCCTACGCATATGTGTTTTAATTCAACTTCGACTTTTACTGCAGTCAGGCGCCCGAGTGTCTGGGGTTACCTGACTAAGTGTGATTTAGGACGAACACGGAAACATCACGGGGCAACATCCCCCGCCCGTAACGTCAGTTAATCTGACCGCGATCAGATATGTGATATGTTAATCAAGTGGGCGCGCGCTCCTTCAGTTGTGTGACGCTCATTGGCCATCCGAGGGTTAGGAGGGGTCCCAAAACACCCTTGAAAAACTCTCGCCACAGAATCATCGCTCTCTTATGTCTCTTAAGTTCTTAACTCTTAATCTCGTAGCTCTCTTACCTGATTGCTCTTGTTCTTACTCTTAAGCTTAGACTCTTGAACTCTTTCCGGAATTCCTTGGACACTCTCGGCGTCTTCTGAAGCTTTTTAAAGTTATCAGTTTTCGTTATTTTTACTTCGTTTACTTTTGTGAATAGCCAGTTAAAGTTCGTACGTGTGTCCTCTCCAACAAGAAGACACCATCCAGCACGAACTCGTTTTGAACTCCCGCGACGCACACCCACGTGGGGAGAACAAAGGAACCTGTCTCCAGCCTCACGGACAACCGCACGCTTCCAGCATACAAAGGTCTGAATAGCAATTTGTTCCATCAAATTTGAAACTCAAGATATAATCCTGTGGTTGTCTCTGAAGGTTTAAAGCTGTGCTAGTAACTGTATTTCTCTTTGTATTCCCATTTTCCCTTGTTTCCCTTTTTAGTTTCACTTTCATTTTGTGTATATACATATATCGCGTGATTTTTGTAGTGTAACTTAGTCGTGTGCTTTTATTAAACTCATTTATACATTCTTTGCCATTGTTTGTATTAATCACATAACAAAGCCTCTTTAAAGGCACACTATGCACTCTCTGGTTTTTTTGTAAAACAGTGACCTCTAGAGCCGCTGTGGTGTACCTGCACTGTCGTAAATAACCGTTATTCCCCTGTTACTGCATATCTACTGAACTACTGTCAAGTGCTAGACTGCTTTTTAATAATAAAGTTGCCTATCGCGTTTGCTGGCTTATAGCGTTTTTACATGATTTCTGCAAAATCAGAAGTAAAAAGCCTATAGAGTATAGGCTACTGTATAATTTCATTCATGTTTTTTGATTGTAATGTAAACATTACAAAATGTCAGATGACATCAATCAAGTTAAATGCACGTCGCATTATTTCATAACATTGGACGTTATGATTTAGACATGATTACAATTTATCATAATAGCAAATGTTGTTCAATTGAGATAATTATGTGAGATATTGACTATGTCCTCATAGTAATCGCAAGAATCAACATCAACAGCGTCAAGATTTGATTGATTCATAATCAACACAATTTGAAGTTACAGTCGGGAAGTGTACTGTTAGTCAGATAAACTTGATATAACAGTAACTTACACACGTCATAAGAAATCCGAACCAGACACAGGACTAAAGATACGTGATAAATACACATCACAACACCTGAGTTCAGCTGGCAAACTAGCTCTTGTGGCAAGCTCGGCAATAAAACATAACGGAAAAAATAACAAGACTAAGAGAAACGACTGTTTTTAGGAAGTCTGCTTAAAGCTCTGGTAATCGAAAGCTATAGACATATGTGAGAATTATTGAACTGGTCTTATTATCAACAACGGATGAATGAACAGCACCGTAAAAAATGACATACTACAAGCCAGTGCAGCAACATACAATATAGAAACAAGTATACAAATACAAACAAGTTTATAAATAAGAGATTTACTTACAAGTCCATCAACAAGATCGCCAGGTCAGCATCGCAGTTACAATCCAGTGCAGCTTTTAAGCTCGCGCCAACGAGTGAAAGCCCGACCGAGTGGACTCTTGTCCGGTTTCTAGCACGGTCCGATTCTCTTTCCCTGTTTCGAAAGTAGCTTCATACAGTATGATGTTGTTGATGCGTGTGACGTCGTTGCCGTAAACCATTTCGTGATTCTCACGCGCTGTGTCAGGGGCACCACTCTCAAACTTGCATGGCTGGTTTTTCCGGCGGCGTCCCCCCCAAGCTTTCCTACCAGGATGATTCGCCCTACTATGACTTTGTTAACCACCAAAACGACTTTGAAGCTGTTATATTATGGTACAGATCTTGCATAGAGTGCCTTTAATATTAGATCCTAACGCTACAATCTGATTTTGTTGAGTGCACAAACATTGTCAGAATATTAAGCTAAACAGGTCAAGTGATTATAGTTTTACAGATCCGCACGCTGGCGCGCTGACTGAGAAAACTGTAATCCTTGTTGTTTTAAAGAACAGCCCCGATCTGTGGAAAATATATGTTCCAAATTAATCATAATTCGTTGTGTTTAATTTCGTCATATATACCTGAAGCAGACGTGTGTTGTGAACACCCCTCGTTGGGTGATTTAATTTATGTGAGAAACTCGGTTTAACGAATATTCTATAAGTTGCTGATCCAGATCACTGATTTTGGAATATTCTTCCCCTGAATTCAAATTGAGCTATAAACCTTAAGCCGAGATTCTTTACAGTTAATGGTGGAGAATGCGGGCATATTTTAAGCTTTGTTGTGTGTGAAATTAATGCAGTGACAAAATTTTTGTATACTTTGCTGTTTGGTTGAGAAACACGACCGCGCGCCGTCGCGTAACTCAAGTGCGTGCCGCCGCAAATTGAGAATCTGCAGTATCTCTCAAATCCGCAATTACATGATTGAATGTGCTTAACGTTTTAGTCGTGGTAATTGTTAAAAATAAATTGCAGTTCAGAATACTGATATTCACTGTTAAGTGTTTAAGGTTAAACTGTAGTTTGTGACGAAAGTAATATTTACCTGTACAGACGTGTACATGTTAAAGATATTCTTTCGACTCGCCTGTTCAAAACGAGATTCTTTTGTCAGGACGAAAGAGGAAAGAGTAAAGCGATGTTCCTTTAATCTTCCTATAGCCAAGGCCTGATTTAAATTCGTTTAGTTAACGAAACACTCCGAGTTTTAACTTTTGATTTAGCTAACCAGATGTTAAAGCAGAACATATCAATCATTAAGTGCTAAATGATTAATGTGTTTGGAGTAAGCCACAGACGTAAATTCCTGTGATAAGTGTACGTGTAAGCGCAGTAAAATAATTTCTGCCTCACGCACCCGTGAAAATAGCACGAGAATAATCCGCCTGGATTTTATTGCATGCATTCAAATTTTGCGCGCCCCAGAAGGGACAATGAAGTGGTTCTGATTGTAATTCTACTCCTCAACGCTAGAGCGCAGCCTAGCGCCTCAGAGTTTCAAATTACCACCAGACCCTTTTCATCGACGTGAGGAAAATAGTGCCATCGCGTGGACATTTGTTGAATAGGTCTTGTTTTCCTGAATTTCCCTGCCCAGTCATTGTTAACTTTTCATAATTGAAGCGATCGCAGCGACGCTCACCTCTCCTCGCGTTCTGTTTGAGATTTCAGTCTATTTTCAGTCGGGCTCATTCTGTGTCAACTCACAACAAGCTGATTGGCATTGAGAGTGATACCCATCTGTTAATTTTCATAATCTCATTCAGATTTGGTTTTGAGAAAACGTAAGAAGATACACCTGAATTAAATTCTCATTTAATCTCATGGATTGTGTTATGGGCATTTCCACTTAATTTTCGTTTCCCTCCAAATAAGGTTATTGATTTCTCCCTCGGGTAGATCAATAAGTCTTATTAATAATTTACTTCTCTCCTTTCTGATAAATTGATTGGTTTGTTAATTCGTCTCAAGGAATTGATAACTTTTGTTGATTTGTTTTCAATAGATCAATAACTGTTATTAGTTTTGTGAATTGATAACGCTTATTAATTTTCTTTAATAATTTTTTGATTAATTAATTTTTTTTTTGAAAAAAAAAATTAATTACTTTTTACTTTCATTTATTTGATTTCTTTTTTATCTTTTCTTCCCTTCAGCCTGTGATACCCTATCACATTGCCTTAGGGATTACGTAACATCTCTGCACACGCTTATTTGAATTTAATTTAAAACCTTTGAATTGCAATTTCAATTAAGTGTGTCTTTTCTACCAGGCCGACCACAGAGAACACGCCCTCTGGTGGCCCAAACCCGCCACTGCGCCTGTGTACTCCTGTGTCTCCTGCCCCACTCTCTCTCTCTCTCTAGGGTATTCTGATAGTTAACAAATTGTCATACTTCCCTTTTTGTGTTTTCTTCTCTGCCCCTAGGTAGTAAGATTTTGTATTTTATACCTCACAAATACTCAATTTGGTTTAAACAAGGTCAACTTTAATTAATTTTAGAGCCCTTTTTCTGCCACATTTCAGTATTTTACAGGAAACATTCTCTTGTGTGTGGTGATCTGATCTTCATCCCTGGTTGGTCTCCAGTGGACGGATTTTTCCTACCGGCGTAACCAGCGCTAGCTGTGGGTGAGTCTCGGACCCTCCTGTCTCTGTCCATTGGTGCGGCACGCAACAAGACATCAGCAATCTGGTAAATTCCACAAAGAGGGGTCACTCACGCTGCGACACAAGGCAATTTCGGAACGTTCTCACAACCGGGGCCTAAAAAGGGGCCACCCTGAGAAGGGGGTTCTGGGAGTACACCCTTTTTGCAGTGTCGTAAGCAGGTGACATCCTCAGAATTGCCAGGTCGTGTCAAAAGTCGAAGTTGTTTGAGCGGGCGCACCGTGGTAGATGCACAGGAAAGGCCCGCGGACACCTCAGTTGAGTGTCTGGAGCGACGGGGGAATTTTCCTCACCATTGGTTCCATTCAGGAGTGATTTCGGGTCACCCAGGCAAGCTGAATTAAGGTAAAGAAATACAGATCATTCACTAGCATAGGCCACAAGAATATTAGATATTCTCCCTGGTCGTCTAAGTGCTACCCATCCGTGCCTCAGAAAACACACATAGCCGGCACAAGCCTTCTTAGTCCCGTAACACTTTCTCAACTGTAATCATTCTCTGTATCCACAGACCCGTTAGTCCCAGTGCCTAACCCCATTTAAGTTTTTCTACCTTGCTGTTTTTTCTCTGCTCTCTGTTCTGTGTGAACTGTGCCTTTCAGGTCACCCAGAGACAGCCTACAGAGACACCCCAGGAAAAGCTAAATAACAGACTGACAGCCGAGCCGTCAGTGGCAGCAGTGACCCACTGGCTCGGCTGTCAAATCTTTCAATAGGCTCTATTAGCCCTGCGCTGACCTAAACATTTGTCTCTCTCACCGTCTAACTGTCTCCATCAGTTAGCCAAAATTCCCGTAAACGGCATCGTCCGTACCAAAGGGATAGCGCCTAAATTGTGAACAAACTTGCATTTGGTCTTTGTGTGTGTTGTGCTCCTCTCGCCTACAGTAAGCCAGTATGTCCCAGTCTCCCCACCCGGCAGCCCACTGGGACAGCCTCGAGACATGGCTGACCGCCATGACCGCCGCGTTCCTGCCCAAGGAGGACAGCGACGCTGAGCCCCGGAGCCAGGAACAGCTGGACGCCGAACTGGACACGCTGATGAGGCAGGACCCGACGCAGAGCTACAGCCACAAAGAATGGGCCCGAATCGTGGGAAAGCTGGCCCATACGCTGGTCGCACAAGCCCGCCTTCACGAGAGGACTGCCACCGACCTGGAACAGGAGACGGCAACTCTACGGCTCCAAGCGGAGGAGGCCCGGCGCGACCAAGCAGAAACCCAGAGTCGTCTAGACCAGCTACTACGCGACGAGGAGGAAAAGTACCCAGACCTGCAAAATGAAGTGCAAAGACTTCAAGAGGCCCTGGAACACCTCCGTCTGGACACCGACCAAAAGGACTTAAATGAAAGGAAAGCCAGAGAGACGCTCTCCTTACCAGAGCCAAGGCTGAATTGAAAGACAGAGACGCTAAAGCTAAGGCCTGCGAAAAACACTTGAAAACAGCTCAAGCTGAAATTGATAAACTTTCCCAACAACTAGATCTCTATAAAGACGAGCTTGACGCCGTCCACCAAGAACTAAAACACTCCTATAAACTGCAGAGTGACCGAGTCAGGGAAACACACACTACAAAGTTTTCCCTGACCAGTCGACCCGCACATTTCAGTCAAGACTCCAGAACTGTGATGGAGGACGGACGTCCACCGTCTCAGACATCTGCGGACAGCCTGCCAGGGTCCCCGCCCTCTGGAAAAGGGGGGGCCTCACCGTCAGTCCCTGACACTCGCCACGGCATGGGTTTCAAAGAACTTGACAAGTTGGCAAGAAACATCCCTACCTTCACACCAAACCCTGCAGGAGGCCACGATGTTCATGCCTACCTGAAGGACATTGAGTTTCATTTGAACACTGTTCCCCATGTCACCCTGTGGGACAGGTTGTATCTGGTCAGAATTACGTCCAGTCGGGACGTACGCAGCTTCCTGGATCGTCAACCAGACGCTGTCAAAATGGATTACCAGCAACTGCGACAAGCTTTCATCCGGGAATTCTCTGATCCAGAAACTGATCAAGGACTAATCACCGCGATGAACCTCAAGCAGGGACGACTGGAAACTCCGCAGGCCTATTATGCTCGCCTCAGGCAAGCCTACTTCGGTGCACGGAACGAGCCCGGAATGGAAGAGGACTTTAACTTCCGAACTTTGTTCCTCCGAAATCTGCATCCCACTGTGAGCCATCACTTAGGGGTCCTGGCATGCCCTCAAACCATGACAACCCAACAACTGCGAGATTTGGCCCACAAAGCTTTTGTCAAACAGAAAATGGTTTCTGAAAGACTGTTAGAACTCCCTCTATCTGCCCCATCACTGATCACCACTCAGAGCTGGCACTAGAGGCGCCCAACCACCACACTAACAGACTGTTTAACAACGACTCGAACGTTTCAGGCCAGCAGAGGGCAACGCAACGTGAGGGTGCACGGCCCAAGCAGCAAAGCCGACGCCCTGAGTCCTTTGGCAACCCACGGCCTCCCACAACCAAAGGGGTGGAGCCACCTGGGAAGCCAGCCAACAGTCAAGAACCAGCCGAGCTCCAGCAGCAAGAACGCCTAGCCCAGAGCAGCGGCAACAGAAACTCCACGGCAGGCCCAAGCAAGTCAAGTCCAAATCCGAGCCTGCCACAAAGACAAACAGTAAGTCTACGTCAGAGAC
Organism: Pimephales promelas; assembly: GCF_016745375.1. Next base: position 169,583 of record NW_024121146.1, read on the forward strand.
CGCAGAGATCCTGAAAGTTCTGAAAGAGCTTCTTCACAGAAAACTGACAAAGAGGATAAGCCAGATTCTTCGTGACTAAGGGTGAGGACTAAAAGCCTGTCTGACAGCCCTCCTATTGAATTAAGCTCCCCGAACACTGCTCTCCTGACACAGACCGCTGAACCAGCTGTCACAACACCGAGTGACAGCGATACACACTCCTTGCTGTTGCCCACCACACATCCCGAAGTGGACAACGCAACCCCTCACACCTGTGAACAAACCTCTGAGATACCTGAAAGTGCTGTTTTGGTTGTGTGTCTCCACAGCGAATCACAAGACACTCACCCTAACTGTTTATCGATCACCACACAAACCCCATCGCCAAAACTCCTGGGGAACCTGATCGAAAAAGGACTAGCACGCAAGCTGTATCTCTCCATCACGCTGGAAAATAAAGTGAAGCTTGAAGCCCTGGTCGACACGGGATCGGACCTCACTCTGATTTCAGCTGAACTCTTTGAAAGACTCAGATTTGAAGCTAACAAGCAAAACAGAACTTTAAATTCTCAGAACTGTGGGTTGAATGTGCAGTCTTACAGCCAAACTAACATCCGGCTTGAACAGATAGCTCCCATCCATCTGACCATCGGTCCCATGAGTCTCATCCATCCTGTGTACATTTCACCTATGGACACATATCCTCTCCTCGTCGGCAAAGATCTTTTAGATCGCTTTGAGCCCTTAATGGACTTCAAACAACTGAAAATTTGGGCTCAAGTGCGAGAACCTCTCCCCTGTCAGCCACCCAGGTCAACTGAGCCAGACTGTCAGGTCACCAAGGTCACGGGAACTTTCGCCGACAGCCACCGAGACACAGACTCAACACTGGAGCGAGATTCAAGTTCACTCCTCTGCACTTTCCAACTCCCCAAAGACTCTGAGCCCTTCTGCCCCAAGGTCAACACTGACCTGCAGCTGAATGGTATACCCACAACAGACATTGTGCTCGCGCTATGGGCAGACAACTCTGCCATTAGCCTGTCACTTTTCACTGAGCTAATTAAAGTCACACCTGATCTTCCTTCTGCAAGCAAGCGCACACGTTTCCCTTTGAACTCATGTCCATCAAACATGGTGACTGCAAAGGGTATCTGTGCTTTGAACTTGAACTGGAATAACAGGTGCCTCACTCATTACTTCCTGGTCCTGCCGGACCCGTCTCACAACGTCTACATTGGGGCGGACATCCTGATTCGCCTCCAAGCACATGTGGACATTATCAACGAGGTATTGTGGGCCCCATTGACTTTACAGCCAGCTGTTGTTCCCACACACACTGACAACCTCATGTCAGGCCAGACCATCCCAGAGGTCTGCACCTTGATCAGTGAACAGGACACTGTAGTACCTGCTTACACCAAAGGGGTCGCTGTTCGACTCAACATTCGACGTGGTCAAACCCTAAACCACACATTGGGTTTCTTTCAACAGTCACCTGAATGCATTGAACTTGGACTAACACTGGAAGCCACGCCCCTCACTGAAGTGTCATCGCGTGCGGTCTACATCCTGTTCAACAATTGCATCGCAGTGGACATCACAATCCCAAAAGCCTATCGGCTGGGATGGCTAGTGAGCCATGATTTCCCTGACTTTGAATTGACTTTACATTTATCGGGCCCCTCCGATCGCCATGATGCCCGACGGGTACACAGGCGACACACTGCGCACAGCCCCTTTCAAGATCATCTCCATTGCCTCAGTCATGCCAATGGACAAAGATCAAGTATGCAGAACGGAGCTGACGGAGGACCGACACCTCGCTGTCTACACAGTCTCCAAACAGCCTGCCTGCGAGACTGATGAAACCTCTGCACCTACGCTCGTCAACTCAACGGGTGACTCACTTACTGAAGAGCCCTATCCAGGATTTGAATCTCAAGTTCAACAAATCCTATCCGACGCTGATGCAATCCAGGACGATGCAGATCGACAAAGACTCAGACAAGTCCTTTACAAATTCAAAGCGTCATTTGCCAAAGACTCTTTAGACTGTGGTCTCACCCACCTTCACACCGTGCGCATCCCAACGCACCCTCAAGCGTCCCCGTCCTATATGAGACAATATAAAATTCCAATCGCATCACACGAACCGGTGCAAGAGATTATTGACTCCATGCTTGAGAAAGGTATAATTCGTCCATGCAACAGCACCTATTCTGCTCCCATCTGGCCGGTAATCAAACCGAACGGCAAGTGGCGACCAACGATCGACTACAGGAAACTGAACCAACAGGTGCCTCTGTCACGATGGCCCATGACCAGCTGGAGCAAGAAATACCCCAGATCAGAGGAGCCACCATCTTCTCTACGCTCGACGTGGCCTCTGGATTCTGGACCATCCCAGTACATCCAGACGACCAGCACAAGCTTGCTTTCACTTTTGGCAACAGACAATTCACTTTCACCAGGTGTCCATTCGGCTATGCTAACTCACCTGCTGAGTTCAACATCTTCCTGAACAAAGCATGCCCCGATGCGAGAATGAGAGGAAATCTCATCTATGTGGACGACGTGCTGATGAAAAGTACCACAGTAGCCGATCACCTGAAAGAAATAGACTATGTTTTGAACCAGTTAACAACTGCAGGTGCCAAGATCGCCCTCCACAAAGGACAATGGTGTCGAACCAAGGTTAACTACGTGGGACTACTGATCGGGTCACAAGGCATCGAACCACAGACAAGTCGCATACAAGCTGTTCAAAACATCAAACCCCCACCAACGTCTCTGAACTTCGAAGTTTCCTGGGGGTGTGCAATTACTCACGGCAGTTCATAGAGAACTATTCAGACATTGCAAAGCCTTAACTGCCCTGCTGAAAAAGACTGCCCGTTTGTCTGGACAACCGTCCAAGACAATGCCATGAAAGAGTTGAAACGTCACCTGTGTACAGCTCCATGCCTGGCCTACCCTGACCCACACAGAGAATTCTACTTGGAAGCTGGATTCTCCCACACTGTCTCAGCGCTGGTCTGTACCAACGACATGACCAAGACAAAAGGGTAGTTGCGTATGCCAGCAAGACACTTTCTTCCACCAGAGACTAAATTCTCAGACTGTGAAAAGGCGTTGCTTTGCACCGTGTGGGCCATACAAAGATTCTCCAACTACATTGGAGCTCAGAAAGTTATCGTAGAGACTTGTCATCAGCCTGTCATGTTCCTCAACAGCCAACGCATCCGTGATGGTGTGGTCACAAACTCCCGCATCGCCACGTGGTTAATGGCCTCCAGGGTCGCAATGTTGAAGCAAGATATGCACAAAACCACAAGTCAGCCTCGGCAACGGCCTGGCAGCCTGCCAAAACTGCTCCGATAATGTCCCACCTGCAACAGCCCATGTGGAAGAACCACAACAACAGACCTGTCACAGGTACTTTGAAGAAAATGCGTGCCAAGGTATGCCAACAGCCTACGTCGACGGATGCTCCTACAACCAAGAGGGCGCTCGTCAAGCAGGTGCTGGTGTGTTATGGGTAAATGATCTGCCTTGCCCACCGCAACACTTCAAGCTGGGACCCCTGTCATCACAATATGCGGAAGTGGCAGCCATTCTCATAACTCTGCAAATTGCCTCGGCCCACAACATCAGAGAACTCCTGATCTGCACAGACTCGAACTATGCCAGACTAAGTTTCACATGCCACCTTCCAAGCTGGAAACAAAATGGCTTTTAAGACCTCAAACGGCAAGCCTGTCACCACCAAAATTTGTTTCAAGCATGTGATAACCTGACTAGACAACACGACATGATTGTCTACTGGAAAAAGGTGAAAGGTCACTCCAAACAACCAGGCCTCGACAAGGACCTGAACGACCGAACCGATGGCTTCGCCAAGGCTGGCGCACTGCACGGTACTCCATGGGCACCTCCTGCCCAACCACAAACCTTCGACGTGGCAGTGCTAACCCGCAGCAAACGAACTTTCCCTGCCGCACTGCCACCTCGCAGCCTCTCACCCTGATTCCGCAGATCTCAAACAACGACATAGCGGACATGCAAACCTCTGACACCGCATAAAGACTTTTTCTGCACCACCTCTCAGACCCACAACCACCACTCACGTTGGCCGACCTCGCGGCCGACCCTTGTCTAAAGCGCCTGCACGAGTCAAGCACATGCTGCGTGTAACGGACAACATCTTGTGGTATAAGCCTGATGACCCACAATGCCTCGGCTTGTCGTTCCACAGTCTTTTAAGGGGGAGATGCTGAGGTTTGCCCACGACGCACCATGTGCGGACATCACGGCGTCAGAGCCACTTATAAGACACTGAAACAAGTGGCATATTGGCCATGCATGCAAAAAACGTGGCGGAGACATCAAAGAATGTCTGATTTGCTGCCAGTTTCAACCTGCAAATCCACACCACAGAGCTCCGCTGCAACGCAGGAAGTCACATTCCGTGGTCAGACCTGCAAATCGACTGGGTAGGCCTCTACCCCGATCACAAGAGGCAACAAGTACTTTCTCACAGTCGTGTGCCAGTTCACAAATGGGTAGAGTGCCTCCCAGCACCCAACGACACCGCCCAGACCACGCATACTCCTGATGAACCAACATATTCTCAGATTCGGATTGCCAATGAGTGTCACTCAGACAGAGGTACTCACTTCACCGGCTGAGATAATGCAGCAGATATGGAAACTCTTGGGTGTCCACGTTAACTGCACATTAGCCACCAGCCCAGTTCATCAGGCCAACTTGAACGGTCAAATCGGACTGTGGTCAGTATGCTGAAAAAGTATGTGGCGCAACCAGAAAGACTGGGACAATGAAACTCCCGCTGGTGCTAATGGCTCTCAGAGCTACTCCGCAAGACTCAACCAAGTGTCTCCCTTCGAACTAATGACTGGACGGCAGATGACACTGCCCTGCACCTGTTGTACCAGCCAGGGGACTCAAGTCTCGTCACCGCCTGCACCACTCACCAGTACCTCGAAGAGCTGCACCGGCATCTGAAATCAACCTTTGCCTTCGCTCAGCAAGCTTCAAAAGAGCGCAGAGGGTCAGAAAGCGTACTACGACCGGAAAGCGTCACACCAGGAACTGGCTGTGGGTGACAGGGTCTGGTACTATAGCTTCGCACAGCCACAACACACAGCCTCA